>APFE030814551.1:0-35463 GCA_000404065.3 Pinus taeda | reverse complement strand
AAGCATCCAATACCATGGACCGAAAACCATCGCGTCCAAAACCATGGACCAAAAACCATAGGTAGGTTTGCCCAACCTAATATAGGGTCCAAAGGTTAGTCGTGGAAAGAATATAACACAACCCAGCACAAACAAGTGGAAATACAAACACGGCGGGCACGTTGGATTGGTGCAATCGTGGGCATAATGTCCTGGCCTTTCACAATTGTAGCATATCAACTGTCTGTGACCTCTTCCAAGTCCTCCTCCACTTCGGCCTCGTTCATGCCCCTGAAATCCTATTCATTCCATTCCCTGCATTTTGATCAAGGGGCCACGTTTTGGCGTGAACTCTTTAGGTGGGAGTTTTATCCATCATTAACTCATAGCTTCTACAAGTGCACTCATCGTGTCCTACCCACCTACAAAAGTTGTAGAACAATTGTTGCGAATTTTGCGTATACTTCTGTAACAAGTAACAATTATCTATGGCATGTTTTCCTATTATTCGACAAATCAAGCACGAAAAAGAAGGTGTCGCGCTAGGTCCTGCTTGCAATTCTGGTCTTAAGGGCATCGGTCCTCCTCCTGCAACGTAATTTGTGAAATTGGGTAGTGGTCCTTGTCATGCCCTGAGCCTTGAATTTTACGCACCATACCTCTTCGTGCACTTCTATTCGAGTTGTCCTGTCCTGTTTTATACTATGCATCTCAAGGCATAAATTCTTTAGCTCCACGTGGTTCTGTTGAACTCCCAAGTTAGGATCCTACATGGGGGTCTCATGCAACCTCATCGGGATCTCTAAGTCCTCTTCCTGAGTCGTTAAGTTCTGTTTTGATAGTGCACTTGTTAGGTGTGGTGTTAGTGATGCCACAAACCATTCATGATTTTGTCCATCCGTCAGATTCAGATTAGCTTCGCGAACCATACATTTTAGCCTCTAATCCAATTCTGAAGGAGTCTCACCTCGTACCATCGTGATCTCTTTGAATGCAATGATCAACTATGCTTCAGACTTCGTCTAGCTAAATTCTGTCTTTAGTGCTGCTTGGATATCTGTGATTCCTACATTTGGATTATTATTGGAGTGATTAATATACCATGTCAATGCATGGTCTTGTAGGGCGCTAACCAGTGTTTCTTTCTTTATATTGCCATCTATAACTCCTTGTGCTTCCCATACAGCCCTTACCACGAACCAGAATTGGTCTAGATCCTCATTTCCCAAACCCTTAAACACAACGAATTTCAATGTTTGAATATATTTACTCATCTTACACTTTGAGTAAATAGTCGATATCTTAGATCAAGAGATCTTAAGTGATCTCATATTCACTATCAAGAACCTTGAAATTTGGAAAGAAGAGGGAGTACATCATATTTTAAAATCTTCTCTAACACATGGCTAGCAAATCCGCCTTCAAATCCACTACCAAACAACCCAAACCCCTCCCCTCTCAAAAGTGGTTTGGGGGAATAATTTATTTCAAAGACTAAGACTAAGTACAATGGGTGGATTTGTAACGACCTCTAGCCAGAAGTTCAGTAAGAGCCATTCAATAATATTTTAGAATCTAACCAAGGTAAGGTTCTAAGATATTCAACATTCAATTGGCTCCCGAAGCTAGATCAATGTAGGTGACTTTGTTCCATAAATCATTATTTTTCCCTCCGTTTTATATTTTCCTCCTTTTCCTCATTTGTTGCTTCATGGTTGCATTCTCGACACCTCTTTGTCTGAGTTCGACTTGTCACCCCCACCTATTGTGAATATTTTCCATTTACCATTTCTTACTTTTATTATATAAGACTTAAACAAGTAAGGGCTTAGCTGAAAATCCTAAATGGATCTTGATATTTAAGTAATTATTTTATTATTAAATGAATGAAAGGTTTTGGTGAATCTTGGAAACTCATGAAAAGGTCCAAAATGAATTCTTGAACTTCGAGATGGTTAGTAACAGCTACAATTCTCTCTTTCCCTGGACGTTAAAAGAATCACAGTGGTAAAAAGAAGGGTTACCTAGAAAAAGGTAAAACACCTAAAGAGAGTGGGTGAAAGACAATTTACCCGCTCATATGAAGTTGGACATGATGCTACCATGGAGTATTTCTTGAGCTTGACTAGAGCATGTGGAAATCTCCTGAACTGACTTAAGTCTGTAAAATTCTGCGTTGGACGAGGTCTTGAAACCTGAGAATGGACAAGAGAATCACTGCTTATCTGACCACTCTGGAAGAAAGGATCTCAGAGGGGCAATTAGACGTGATTTTCGATATCGTTGTAAGGGTGGTGTGACCTTTCCCCTTTGAGTTTCTCGAAAAAGATTAAGCTAGTTTAGATAAGTGTGAGTATTTCTTCTAGAATTTATGTTTGTATGTGGCTTTGTTTCCTTAAAATGAATTATGTCTTGAAATAACTATTTTTTTTATTTGATAGGGAAATTTTTTATCAATTCCTTTCAGTAGAAATATGCATTAGGTATGATTGAACATGAAAAGTATAAAATAGCTATTCCTAAACCTATTTAAGGTTATTATTTTACTATATAAATCATAGTGAAAGAGAACTGTTTAGTTGTAGAAAACAAAAGGGAAGGAAATTACGTAGCTAGTGAATCCATATTGTATAGTGCAACAAACCCTATGGAAATGGGTAGTAGGAACTAGCTCTAAGAAGTAAGACTAGGGTTCTTGTTCACCTTCGATTTTTATCCCATAGTGGCCCATAACTTGCCTACAGTAACATAAGGACCCCATGGTTGAAAAAATGCCCAAGGATATTTTGAGACCCATTACTGTTGGGTATGTATAGAACAAGCATACAAAAAAATATAATAACAGTTCAAGCTCGAAGGTTCAACATTAAAGATAATACATAAAAACTCTAATTGCAACAACAATACATGTGTCGTGTGAGTATTGTGCCAAATATAAAGTCTATGCATACCCTCGTTATTTATTTTAAATAAATATAATAGAGTAGACAAACCACAAAGAAAACCAGTGTCGTTTGAACTTGGCCTTCCTTTAAAAACAAACACATTAAAGTTAACTAAACCATGAGAATCAATCCACACATTTATAATATGAGGAAAAAATCTTACAACATGGTTTGGAAAGTAACTACCTTTACTCAAATTAGAAATACAGTAAGTCATAGTGCGAATTACAACTAAAATTTAAGTGAGAAAGTTGCCGAGGACAAATACATGATATTCCTTCCACACAATAGGTCAAGAGACATTAAATTTAATTTACATACAGAAGTAAAAAAAATTGTCCTTAATAAAAAATATACAATAGCGAAATTTCCAATATAACAGTTAATATTACAACGAATACCCTCATCATGGGTTGTAAATGCTCAGAAACCAACAAATTCCCTTTGATAAGGCCGTAATATATGAAGCCCTTCAGGGTTTCCAATGAGAACCATAAACTGTCAAAACTTTAATTTTAACCACAAGGGTTAGTGGAAACATTTGAAGAGGATCCCCAAGTAAAGGGGAAACGAAAACCAACCTGGAAGGGGCAAACACTAGGGTAAGAGAAAGTCCCAATGACCATGAACTTCCAACTACAATTTTATTAAAAATGAATTCGAGTGGGAAGAAAACCTGCAAGTAGCTAAGAGGGTACAAAGGGGTTATTTTCATGGTAGGATAAATCCTTGAAATTAGCAGATAAAACAAAATTGTGCTTAGGAAGGCTAGGGATTCCTTACATTAGAAGAGGGAAGGATTGAGCCTCTACTCATCACAATCTTGATATAGAACAAGTCACCTTGTTAGACAACAACAAAGGGGGCTATTATTTGTGACAATGTAGGGGAAGTATATGACTGGCCTGGTAATTGAGTAGATTCCTTTCCTTGGCCTTGAATAAATAGGGTATACATTTGAGAAACAAGATATATCATTATAATCATGCATGAAACAGATGTGCAAAGTTCTAGTAGATCGGAGGGAAATTGAATGAGGGGCGATGGAGTTTACCTGAAAACTACCAAGAGGAAGAGACCCTAGATGCTAGAACCAAGTTGTAGACTGCTAAAAGCCCAACTGCTGATCGGTGAAATGACAAACAAGATGAGAGGTTATGAGGCTGGTAATTACCTAATAAGTCGAACTTTATCTCCATTTTTGTGTGGGGTGGTGACATATCCACTTTCTTCTATAATCGAGGTGTCATTTGAAGTCGAGGTATCGAGTCACATCAAAGTAATGTTGCAAGCCATTGTGAAACTTCATAACATATAGCCTAGGGTGTGGGGAGAACCCCTATATTAACTTTAGGATCAGAGAAATATTAACCATAAAAACACTTGCCACTAAACATTAACAATGTTTTCATACCACCCAATTATATGTTAACAATATGAATGGGAGTGAGGATAGATTATAATAGACTCTAAACTATTAAAACCCTTCGACTCCATAAAATAAACTATAAAATATCACTACTATGTTACCATGTTTATTGTCGGATTCAAGATGGACATGTAATTGTTGTGTATAATTTTTTGTTTATGGTGTATGTGAGAACATGTTACAAGTGGTATCAAAGCACCATTGTTATGACATTGTGGCCTATTTAGAAATTCTGAAATAAATAAATATAATGATGCATAGATAAGGAGTGACATGAGGACGAGAGTAGGAATAACTCCACCCAGAAGATCAAAAAGGGTATCTCAACCATTAATACATAAAAAAGCTAATCCTGAAACGTGGGCTCAGTTAGGGGGAGAAAGTCACAACACGAAAACGATACCGAAATGATAGGCAAAATCAAAGAAATACAAACCCTAGCCTAGAAGATGGAAACATGGGAGAAATGTATCAACAAGGGGAGGACGATGTGGAGGTAGAACGAGGTAGAATTGATAATGAAGAGGAATCTGAAAATGCTTCGAGAGGTAAAGGGAATAAGAGACCTCATATAGAAATGAAAGGAGAGTTTAAGAAAACTAAACCTCCAACAATTGATGGAGAGGCGAAAGAAGCCTCCAAAACTTAGTTAATTAATATGAACAAATATTTCCATATTTATGAATACGATGACAACCTTAACGCTCGATTAGAAATCTATCAGTTGCAGGGTAAAGGAACTTTATGGTGGTAGGAGATTAAAATTATTCGAGCACTGGATGATAAAGAGGTAACATGGGGACATTTTAAGAGGCAGTTTAAAAATGAGTATCTGATAGAATGGTTCTATAAAAAAAGAGATAGAATTTCATGGCTTGAAGTTGGGACAGTAGTCCATGGATAAATTTATAACCAATTTTACCTCCTTATTACAATATATTCAGTATATTCAGAAGGAGAAAGATAAAATGCAACGTTTTATCATAAATTTAACGATTTTCATCAAGGAAAGATTGGAATTTTAAAATCCAAATTCCATGGATGAGGCTATCCTAAAATCTCGAATCTACTATCAACATATGAGACAAAAAGGTGATGCCAGCAAGGGAGGGCAAAATAGAAAAGGGAATAAGGGTTTTCAAAATGCCAGAAGTGCTAAAATGACTGGAAATAAGACTACACATAGGAAGAAACCAAATGGACCTTCTGGGAAAAATACGCAAAAACTTTGAGGATAAAGAAAAACAAGAAAAATAGAGACGTCCAACAAGCTTGCAAAGAATCATCTACATAAACCTCCTTTACAATGTTGGTGCTATGGGGAGCCCCATTATTATAAAAAAAGTCCTCACCATGCTAGAAGAGATCCAACATCTAATATCTATGAAGGATCTACTTGTGGAGAGGTGGCAAGGAGAATACCGTGAATCAATGTTGCGTTGGAAGATCATCAGGTTGAATATCAACCAACGATGGTGGAATTTGAAGGTAAATTAGTTATTCGTCCTATTTCTATTTTGATAGATTTTGGTGCAAGCTTAAGTTATGTTAATCTGAAATTAGTTGAGATGTGTCATGTGAACAATATTAAATTTAGGAATCCATGGCTAGTACAAATGGCAACTGGAGCAACGAAGATAGTATCTGCTAAGGTGGAGGAAGGTCCTATCGAGATACGAGGACAAAAAATCAAGGTGAATCTAAACCTACTGCCTTTAGGATTTTACCATATGTTGATGGGGATGGATTGGCTAGAAATTCTTTGATTCTTAATAAACTACAAAGAGAAGACCATCATTCTCCCCACTGATGAAGGTGTTAGACAAGAGATCCAACGCATTAAAAGAGGCATAAAATTGTGACCAATTACAACCCATCAAATAGGGAATTGTATTCAAAAAGGTTATCAAATTTGTCTAGTGCAAGTGGGTTATACTAACTCTGGGAATAAAAGATCCTCTTTGGAGAATATCTTAATCATTCATGAAATTTTTTATGTATTCATGGAAGAGATTCCAGGGATGCACCCAAAAAGGCATATTGATTTTACGATAGAATTGGTCCCAGGAGCAACACCTGTTTTGAAATCTCCTGCTCACATGAATATTATGGAATAGACATAACTAAAAATATAGTTACAAGAGTTTCTTGAAAAGGGATACATATGCCTAAGTGTGTCACCCTGTGAAGCCCCTATATTGTTTGTTAAGATGAAGGATGGAACCTTACAATTATGCATTGACTATAGGTAACTGGATAAATCAACGATTAAAAATAAGTACCCATTGCTAAGAACTAAAGATTTATTTTACCATGTCAAGGGTGTCTTCATATTCTCAAAAAATTATTTACGATCAGGATATCAACAAATAAAGGTTAAAGAGGAGGATATATACAAAAAAACATTTAGAACCCGTTATGGTCATTATCAATTTGTTTTGTTGCCATTCAGGCTCACCAATTCCCCAACAACATTTATGAGCCTCATGAACAATTTCATACTAATTTTTATTGATGATATTCATATTTATTCAAAAAAATTGAAAGAATGCCAAGAAAATCTTTGGATAGTGTTGCAAACCTTAAGAGAAAATCAACTTTACGCCAAATTCAGTAAATGCGATTTTTATCAAGATCAAAAGGGACATATATTAGCACTTAAATAATGGCAGTATAGTTTTGAAAGGTTGAAACAATTATTAAAAAACACCCCTGTGCTACAAATTTCAGACCTGGAGAAAGATTTTACTATTTTTATGGATGCCTGTCAAGAAGGAGTGGGAGATGTTCTGATGCATGAGGGAAAGGTAATCACTTATAAATCATATAAGTTGAATGAGAATGACCATCCATATTCTGCTTATGATATGGAGTTGAGTTCTATAGTACATGCACTAAAGGTTTGGTGATATTATCTTCTACGAAAAATATTTTTATTAATGATAGATCATAGTATTTTGACCAACTTATTTAAGAAACCTAACTTGATTTTGAGATTAAACACCTTAAAGGAAAGGAAAATCATGTGGCTAATGCATTAAGTAGGAATTTAGACTATCTGTATGCAGTTTCCTGCACTCAGGTGGAATTTTAGTTTTCTGAACAAATTAAAAGGGTTTCTTAAAAGGACCCTGAATATATGTTTTTATGTCAGCAAAGAAAGAAAGAAAACAAAACACCATATGAATTTGGTATAAATAGGAACACTTTATTAACCTTCAGTGGTGGAGTATATGTGCCTAACCAAGGGTCAACTAAGTAGTTTATACGGGATGAATTCCATCGAAGCCCTTATGTTGCCCACACCATATATGAGAAACTATTTTCTACAGTTAATAAGGGAATTTTTGGCCTGGCATGAGGAAAGATATTTCTAAGTATTTGGCCAAGTGTTTAGAATGTCAGTAGGTTAAATGTGAGCAACAACATCCTACTAGATTGCTTCATCCACTATCCATACCTGAATGGAAGTGGGATATGATTACGCTAGATTTTATAATTGGGCTACCCATAACATAGAAGAAAAAAGGCTCTATCATGGTAGTAGTGGATAAATTTAGAATGGTAACCCATTTCGTACTTGTTAAATCTACATACAAAACTGCCCAAATTGTACATATATTTATGAAGGAAGTATTCAGATTACATGGGATCTGCATTTTGGAAACCTCTCTTTACTCAACTGGGTACACAAATTCAGTTAAGTACTACATACCATCCAAAAATTGATGGCAAAATTGAATAAGTGAATCAAGTGCTTGAAGATATGTTATGAATGTATGTGATGTATTAGCCAACTAAATGGGAGGAGTGTTTGGTCAATTTAGTGTCTTCTAAATTGCTATATAAATTGTCAATCCAGGAGTCGTAAACTATTGAAGTGAAGTGCACTATCTATGCAAGATAACCATTTTCTTATTTCTTTGTCGTTTTTAGTTTTTGGTTTGCTTTTGGATTTATCTTCTTGTTGATTCCCTAATGTGTGATAGTATGTGAGATGGTGATTTTAGTAATCAAGTATGGACAAAAGTATTCAAGGTAATGATGGCCTTTAAAATAATTTCCAAACTTCAAAGTGTTCCAAAGGTGTTCAAACTTTACAATGATGAAATCAAGATGTGCCTAGATTCTAACTAACAAAATAGTGAACTATGACTATGGAACCCAGTATCCCTTGCTGCTTTATAAAGAAAAGAAAAGACTAAACTCAAAGCAATTTAAAAACTGTAAGCAAAGTAAACTAATCATATCACATCAACTCATTTTTGACCCATCACCATTTGACTCGCTCTGGCTATAGGAGGTAATCATACACAAATTGAATGATCTGATATCTAAGTTGCATGAAATAAAACTAAGATTAAGCTACACATTCACTCTATAATACCTCACCATTCGGTAACTGAAGAATGATATGAATAGTCTAATCACTAACTTGCAAAAAAGTAAAAGAACAAAGCAAAACTAAAGAAATAAGCAGTGCTGGAATTAAAACCAATAAAACAAATCAGCAGTAGGACAAGATAATTCCATCATGTCATTAGTCATCAAAAACCATATGCACTGCCCGAGCTTCCTATTAGAACCTGAAATGCAAACATTGATCAGTTGACATTCAATTAAAAGCATAAAAGAAGCTATGGACAACAAATAACATAAATACCATGAGCAAGTTAATATATACAGCAAATATCTATGGTATCAAGATCGTAAAATGAAGAAAAACATAAAGCTATACATCAACTACAGGACCTTGGTGTACAAGGGCCCTCTGCACCCTCGGTCAATTAGAACCAATCACGAATTTGAATGCAAAATCAGTTTCTTCTCATATATTGCAATGCAGTTATGACATAGAAACTAAGTCTCGGCTCAAAGGCTCATACAACAGTCAAGTTTACCACAACAACTACTAGCCTATACGCATATGAAGATGCGTTATTTATAGCAGAAAATACATAACTAACTAACACGGTCTGCGCTGGTAACCAACCACGTAAAAGACCATAATCAGAATTTTAGCAACATGGTAGCCGTGGGTAGTAAATCCAAGGAGATGGTTTGCTGGATTCGGTCCATGAGTAGTCCCTAGGTGTTAACACACCTCCTAAAACTCAGGACCTTGCCACGAAATCCTCCCCGTGCTGAAAACAGAGTCATGCCACCACTTAACTCCTTGTGTTGACCACCGTTTGACCGGCCTGACCGCGGGCTTCTATAGATGATTTGGTTGAACCAAGGGGACACGTTCCATGTCCACGTCCTTTATAGCTTGCCCATGTAGCTGATTTCTTCAATAGACACCTGTAGCATAGAGTTTAACAGAAAGGTTGTGGAAACTGATTCTGGCTGTGGAAAGTGACAGATTCCACAGCTAGTTGAACAAAATCTAAACCCTTGAAAGTTCATGGGGTTATTAAACCCTTGATTTTGTTTCCCCTACCAAGGTCTCCTTGAAACAAAACAGAGCGACTCAATTGAATTTGGGTCTTCTTGAAAGACAGCTTTGATTCCAGGAATTGAAGGACAATCCTTGATCTCATGGCTTTCTGAGCAAATCGCGCATGTTTCTACAACTTTTGCATCCAAGGGGCATTCCCTTAGAGCGTGTTTCTTCCTACATTTTGGACAAAAGATGTCCAAAGCTTCAGCTTCTGCATTCTGCTTGTTTTGTATCTTAAGGGTGTCTAGTTGCTCACTAAGACTCTCTAAAATATCTGTTTTGAACTCATCAAGCATGTTGCCAATCTCAGCCCTACTCATTAATCCAGTTGCAGATTTATTTTCTCTAATGAGAGAATGATCTCTAGGCCCTTTTCCAGTTTTAGTTTTCCCCTTGAGAGATGTACACATAACTCTGCTATATCATGAACTGGAAGTTGAGATATATCTCCTTTCCCCATCATATTCAAAATATTTATCCATTCATCTCTAATGGATTTTAATAGAAGGGCTTTCAAGGTTTCTTCATTTAGGTTACTCATTTTTTCTCTTTTGAGGTTGTATTGAAATCTTTCAAGTAGATCCTCCAAGTTTTAATCTTCTTTTTGTACCATTTTGAATACCTCATCCTTATGACTGGTGGGCATACAATAGTCCAGGTATCTATCCAAAAATGTTTGTTTCATGTCATTCCAAGTCCTAATTGATTGAGTAACTAATCCCATGAACCATTTTAAAGCAGCTCCCTTCAATGTTAAAGGAAACAACTTGAGTTTTTGAGCATCTTCCATGTAATCATAAGTTTGGCACACGACTTCAAACTCAAATAAAAATGTTTTAGGGTCCTCACTTCTCAACCCATAAAAGTTTGGGAGGACAGATGGTGAGATGTTTTTCATTATTGTTCGAGATTCCTCATCAACTATAGGAAATCCAAATGAGTTGTCTCCATCCATGTTTCCCCCGTTGTTACCTCTACCTCCCCCATTGTTTCCTCCTCCTCTTCCTCTACGTCTACCTCCTCCAAATCCATTTACTACTTCCTCTGTCACGACAGCTTCCTCAGAGATTTCAGAGTCCTCTGGTTCTTCTATCAATGGCGAACGAGGAGGAATTTCTCCCTCTTCTTCTTTAGGTGATTCTATTTCCTCAATTACAATGCGTTTTCCTGTAGAAGTAAAGAAAGGGTCTTTTCCTAACTCAGATTCGGTGGATAGTGTGGGAGAGTCTCCTAATTCAACTACTGCCTCTTGAATTCCAGGGATCCTAAGGCTAGCAGCATGAGTTGGAGATGTTGGAGGTGTATCTTACCTATACCTTGGAGTGGATGGAGTTGTAAAAATTGAACTCTTGGCCCTAGCTATAAACCTTCCACTAGAATCTCTTGCTCTATGCATGTCATTTTTATTTCTTCAAGTTAGGTTAATAATTCTCTTTCTGATCTTCCAGATCACTCTAGGTGCAAGAATAGATCATACTCAACGACGCCAAAATGTTTGGTCAATTTAGTGTTTTCTAAATTGCTATATAAATTTTCAATCCGGGAGTCATAAACTGTTGAAGTGAAGTGCACTATCTATGCAAGACAACCATTTTATTATTTCTTTGTCGTTTTTAGTTTTTGGTTTGTTTTTGGATTTATCTTCTTGTTGATTCCCTAATGTTTGATAGTGTGTGAGATGGTGATTCTAGTAATCAAGTACGGACAAAAGTATTCAAGGTAATGATGGCCTTTAAAATAATTTCCAAACTTCAAAGTGTTCAAACGGTGTTCAAACTTTACAATGATGAAATCAAGATGTGCCTAGACTCTAATTAACAAAATAGTGAACTATGACTATGGAACCCAGTATCCCTTACTGTTGTATAAAGAAAAGAAAAGACTGAACTCAAAGCAATTTAAAGACTGTAAGCAAAGTAAACTAATCATATCACATCAACTCATTTTTGACCCCTCACCATTTGACTCGCTCTAGCTATAGGAGGTAATCATACACAAATTGAATGATCTGATATCTAAGTTGCATGAAATAAAAATAAGATTAAGCTACACATTCACACTACAATCCCTCACCATTCGGTAACTGAAGAATGATATGAATAGTCTAATCACTAACTTGCAAAAAAGTAAATGAACAAAGCAAAACTAAAGAAATAAGCAATGCTGGAATTAAAACCAATAAAACAAATTAGAAGTAGGAAAAGATAATTCCATCATGTCATTAGTCATTGAAAACCATATGCACTGCCCGAGCTTCCTATTAGAACCTGAAATGCAAACACTGATCAGTTGACATTCAATTAAAAGCATAAAAGAAGCTATGGACAACAAATAACATAAATACCATGAGAAAGTTAATATATACAGCAAATATCTATGGTATCAAGAGCGTAAAATGAAGAAAAACATAAAGTTATACATCAACTACAGGACCTTGGTGTACAGGGGCCCTCTGCACCCTCGGTCAATCAGAACCAATCACGAATTTGAATGCAAAATCAGTGTCTTCTCATATATTGCAATGCAGTTATGACATAGAAACTAAGTCTCGGCTCAAAGGCTCATACAACAGTCAAGTTTACCACAACAACTACTAGCCTATACGCATATGAAGATGCGTTATTTATAGCAGAAAATACATAACTAACTAACACGGTATGCGTTGGTAACCAACCACGTAAAAGACCATAATCGGAATTTTAGCAGCATGGTAGCCGTGGGCAGTAAATCCAAGGAGATGGTTTGTTGGATTCGGTCCATGAGTAGTCCCTAGGTGTTAACACACCTCCTAAAACTCAGGACCTTGCCACACAATCCTCCTTGTGGTGAAAACAGAGTGATGCTTCCGTTTAAGTCGTTGTGTTGTCCACCGTTTGAGTAGCCTTTTCTGCGGTTTCTATGGATTTTTTGGCTACATGAGGGGGATATTTTTGATGTCCACGTGTTTTATAGGTTGCCCATGTACTGATTTCTTCACTATCCACCTGTAGGATGGAGTTTAACAGAAAGGTTGTGGAAACTTATTCTGGGTGTGGAAAGTTAGATGTTCCGCATCTAGTTGTTAAATCTAAACCAAACAGCAGTTGTAGATATATTTAGGAAAGTATTTATATACTCATTTTAAACTCTTTTGCAATGGTTTGATAGTTTAGAGGTTCAGGTACCTGGAGAAAATGGCTAAAAAGTGATGTAGGGAAGGTGTAAGTTTGGTAGTCAACAAGGAGTACCTTCATTTAGTAGAGTTTGCATGCAATAATAGTTACCATGAATCATTAAAAATGAGTCTTTTTGAATTAATGTATGGGAAAAGATGTAGAATCCCTACTAATTGGAGTATCCCAGAAGACAAGCTAATGTTAGGACCTGACATGTTGCTAGAAATGGAGCATGTGTTAAAACAAGTGCGACAAAACTTAAAGTTTGCAAGGTTGACATAAAACCCATGCTCATAAATAAAGGACCTATCGGTAATTCCATGTAGGTGATCATTTCTGTGTAAATGTTAAACCGAAGAGGAGTGCTCTAAGATGGGGAAGTTGTACGAAATTAGCACCCCGATATTGTGGACCTTTCCCGATATTGGAAAGGATCAGACCTGTTGTGTATCAACTTGCCTTACGAAGTCACATATGAATTCATAATGTGTTTCACGTTTCCCTGTTAAAGAGATATGTGTATGATCCCAAAAATATTATAAGTTGGCAAAATGTATATGCAACTTCATGTTAAGTTTTAAAGTATACTTATTGATCTGATGACTCAATAGACTAAAGGATTATATATTGTGTAACAGGTTTAACAATAGGAACATTTTCTAGTAAAAACTTTGCATATTCTTGACCAAAGAGAAATAACATTGCGAAGGAATTCTATCACCCAAGTTAAATTGCAGTGGAAGCACTTTAGCGAGAGGGAGCTACTTGGGAAGATGAAAAATTTATGCAACAAGCATAACCTGATATGTTCCGAGAATAAGCATGAACATCGAGGACGTTGTTCTGCACATGGAGGGGGAGAGGTAAGACTCCCATTTATTATGAATGTTTTCCCTTTACTGTCTCTTACTTTTACTAAATAAGACTTAAACAAGTAAGGGCTTATTTTAAAAGCCTAAATGGAGCTTGATGTTTAAGTAATTATTTATTATTAAATTAATGAAAGGTTTTGGTGAATCTCGGAAGCTCAAGGAAAGGTCCAAAATGAATTCTTGAACTTCCATATGGTTACTGACAATTACAATTCTCTCTTTCCCTAGAGGTTAAAATAATCTGAGTGGGAAAAAGAATGGGTTAGCTAGCCAAAAATGGAACATCTAAAGAGAGAGGATGAACGAAAATTTATCATCTCATCTGAAGCTGGGAGGGACGTTTGCATGGAGTATTTCTTCATTTGGACTAGAGCTATTGGAAATCTCCCAAACTGGCTTAAGTCTATAAAATTATTTGCTTGACGGGGTCCTGAAGATTGAGAATTGGCTAGAGAGTTGTTATTTATCTAACCATTCTGGAAGCAAGGAGCTGGGGGGGGGGGAATTAGACGTGATTTTTGATCGCATTGGAAGGTTGGTGCGACCTTTCTGGGTTGAGTTTCTGGGACAAGCCTAAGCTAGTTCAGATAAGTGTGACTATTACTTCCAGAATTTATGTTTGTGTGTGGTTCTGTTTCCTTACAATGAATTATGTCTTGAAATAATTAATTTTCTGATTTGATGGGGAAATGTATTATCAATTCTTTGGAGTAGAAATATGCTTTAGGTGTGACTCAACATGAAAAGTAGAAAATGTCTAGCCCCAAACGTATTTAAGGTTATCATTTTAGTATAGAAATCGCAATGAGGGGGAGCTATTTATTTAGTGAATCGAAGTCATAGATAGCAACAAGCCCTCTGCAAATGGGTAGTATACACTAGCTCTAAGATGTGAGTCAGGGGTTGCGGTTGAACTCCTAGTTTTATCCCGAGTGGTCTAGAACTAGGCTACATTAAAGTAAGGTTGCCATGGGCGGAGATAGGCCTGAGGAAATTCTGGACTCGTTATCGTCGGGTAAGTATAGAACATGCATAAAAAATATAGTAATAGTTCAAGCTCGAAGGTTCAACATTAAAGATAATACATACAATCTGTAATTGCAACAACAATATATGTTGTGAGTACTGTGTGAATCAAAATTTTGTTCATACCCTCATTATTCAATTTAAATAAAAATAATAAAGGATAGCTAAACTAGAAAGTAAAATAGTATTGGTTGAACCCAACCTTACTTTGAAAAAAAACACATTAAACGTAATTATATCATGAAAACCAGTACACACATTTATAATATGAGGCAAAATGTTACAACACGAACTCGCTGGTAACTACCTTTAATCAAATTAGAAATGTATTGCAAATTCCAACTAAAATTTAAGTGAGAAAATTTCTGAGAACATGAGATTCCTTTCACATGGCAAGGAGAGCGAACTTACAATTTAATTTACGTCCAAAATTCAGAACTTATTTTCTTAAGAAAAAAATTTGCAATAGCGAAATTTGTAATATAACAGATAAAAATAACATAACGAATACCCTGGTCATGGGTTGTAACTATTGGGCAACCAACAAATTTCCTATGCTAAAGGCCATAATACATTAAACCCTTCTCGATTTCCAATGAAAACGAGAGATTGTCGAAAATCTGATTTTAACCATAAGGGAAACCCTCCACAAGGGTTAGTGGAAAGATTTGAAGAGGAACCAAAAGCAAAGGGTAAACGAAAAACCAAGCTAGAATAGGCAAACACTGGGGTAAGAGCACGTCACAACAACTGTGAACATCCAACTACAATTTATTAAAAATGAAGTCGAGCAGGAAGCACACCTGCAAGAAACCAAGGTGATACAAAGGGGTCACTTTCATGGTAGGATAAATCCTAGAAATTAGCAGATAAACCAAAATTGTGTTGAGGGAGGCCAAAGATTCCTTACCTTAGAAGAGGGAAGAACCGGGCCTCTACTCATCGCAAGCCTGAGATAGAAGAGGTCGCCCTGTTGGGCAACAACAAAGGAGAGATATTAATCGAGAGAACATAGGGGGGAGTCTCTTACTGCCCTGGTAATCGAGTAGATTCCATTCCATGGCCTTGAATAAACCATGACTGACCCTAGCATACCTATGACAAAGAAGATCTATCATTATAATATTGCAGGAAACGAATGTGTAAGCTTGTAACATATCCAAGGGTAATTGGATAAGGAGTGGTGGACTTTACCTGCAAACTACCCAAAGGAAGAAACCCTAGATGCCAGAATCAAGTTGCACACCGACAAAACCCCTACTACTGAGCAATGAAATTACCGAACAAGACGAGAGGGTGCGAGGCAGGTAGTTACCCAAGAAGTTGAACCATATATCTCCACCATTGGATGAGGCGGTGAGAGATCTGCAGTCTTCCGTAACCTAGGTATCAACCGGAGTGGAGGTATCAACTCATATTGAAGGAATGTTGTAGGTCATGGAGAAGCATAGTAACATATGACCTAGAGTGTGGCGAAAACCCCTCATAAGTTACACATCATAATTTAAATAGATTTAATGGTTACAAAATGTGTTTTTCTTATTCTTAATATATATAATTATAATTTCAAATTAATAGATCTACTTACAATATAACATTTATGTAAACTAATTCAAGTAAAACAATGCCACTTGAATAACTTATTAGTACTCCATAAAGAGGTAGGATTTAGCTCTTGCCAAAATTATTTTTATTTCAAAAAATTAATGTAATTTATATTCTTTTGAAATGGACCATTTTGATTTACAACAATTCTATTGTGAAATAATTTATAAGATAAAGTAATATTTGAAGTGTCTCAAGTTAAAAGATTAGAAAATGTGTCTATTTTAATTTATATTATAAAACTTGGATGTACTTTTTTTAGATTATATATATAGAGATATATAGAGAGAGAGATTCTCAACGTAATTCAATGGATTTTGTACTTATTTTTTGAAATCGACCATTTTGATTTACAACAATTCTATTGTGAAATAATTTATAAGGTAAAGAAATATGTGAATATATCCATTTTAATTGATATGGTTGTTGTTTCTCTTATAAAACTTGGAAGGAGTTTTTTTCGCTCTTATATATATCTATATCTAGATTCTGAGGTCTTAAGTGATTTTGGACCTTTGTCTTGTGGAAGAGTCTGGACGTCCTAGTTGATTAGCACCGCCTCAGCCACATGGTTAGCAAACCCGCATTCAAAACCCAAGTATGAATAATTTGTTTCACATTAATACTAAGATGGTTTTGGAAATAATTTGTTTCAAAGACTAAGACTAAGCATATTGGGTGGATTTGACGTAAATAGCTGGCAGAATTAATGTAAGGAAACCCTATAATTATATATTATATATTCCACGGTTAATTGGTTCCCTAAACTCGATACTCGCTACTGGTTCATTGGTTCTTCTAGTATTGGCTTTGGTTCTGGCAATCCAAGTGGCTCCCGGTAAAGCTACTACGGGTACGGGTGCTACTGTGAGTATATGCTCTCGATGTATGTGACTGTGACTCATTATATTTTCTCCCTTTTCCTCATTGCCGGCTTCACAGTTGCGTCACTCGTAGATATATGCTCTCGATGCATGTGACTGACTCATTATATTTTCTCCCTTTTCCTCATTGCCGGCTTCACAGTTGCGTCACTCGTAGATATTGGCGGCTTCACAGTTGCGTCACGGATAATCTGAATATTCATCGTCCACCTGTACAGTCTCCTCTCCTCTCCTGGACTATGTATGTGTGAATATTCAAAACCCATTCATCGACAATCACGTTTCTGATTTACAATCTCCCCTTCAAAACCCATTCATCCACACGTGTTTCTGATTTACAATCTCCCCTTCAAAACCCATTCATCCACAATCACGTTTCTGATTTACAGTCTCCTCTCCTCTGCTGGAGTATGTATGAAAATTCAAAACCCATTCATCATCCACAATAAGATATAGCTGTATGGTTGGTTGGTGTTGACTCAGGATATTCAAACAAAGCAAGCATAAGCATATTAGATTATGGCATGGTATTAGACTATAGAAGCCAAGCCACGGTATTGGACTAATTGGCATTATATAATATAATAATCATATTGTTTTGTTTTCATTGTGTATAAAATAGCTGTTATAGATTTAGAGATTCTTATAGCTATTCGACCACACCAACAAAGTAAAGTAGAGTAAATATTGAGATTTGTTGTCCAGGGTTTGGTACTAGGCTTAACCTCCTCATAGCATAACATAGCCGAGATGGGGGGCGTTGATTTTGAAGGTTTCAGGAAGTTGCAGAGGGCAGATGGCTTCGCTTCGATCCTTGCTATCGGCACTGCCAATCCACCCAATGCTGTGGATCAGAGCACATATCCAGATTACTACTTTCGAATCACCGGTAACGAGTATAACACAGAGCTCAAGGATAAATTCAAGCGAATATGTAAGTTTCAGTTTCTTCATTCAGGCGCGATTCAGATTCAGTTTCAGTTTCAGTTACAGTTATTATTATTATGTCATTACATTAGCCAGCCAGCCAGCTAGTCAAACAAGCGAGAGATTCCGAAATCTGCAGTGCTTACTTTTCAAATTTAGTGGCTGTCAATTTTTATTAGGTTACTCAAATGATTGAATTAAGTTACAATATAGGAATGGTTTATCAAATTTAGTGACTATAACTTTTTTTTTTTATCACTTGTATAACTAAATTTAAATATGGTAATCGTTTATCAACTTTAGTAACTATTTTTTTATATAACTAAATTTCAATGTGGTAATCGTTTATGAAATTTAGTAATTTTTTTTATATAACCAAATTTCAATATGGTAATCGTTTATCAAATTTAGTAACTTTTTTTTGGTTATAACCAAATTTCAATATAATTTAGTAACTGTTTTTTTTTATATAACTAAATTTCATTTCAATATAATTTAGTAATTTTTTTTATATTACTAAATTTCAACATGGTAATCGTTTATCAAATTTAGTCAATACTTTTTATTTTTTTAGATTTTATACTAAAACTTTTATTTATTTAATTAAAAATATGTTTTTAGATGTTTATGTTAACAATTTTAAAAGAAATTGTATAAAATCTTTTTTATTCAAATGGGAGACATTAAAATTGGCAGCAATTTTTTTATCTTTTATAATATTAAAATTAATTAAAGTTATCTTTTTCTTTTCTCTTTTCGTGTATATATATATATATATATACATGACCCTGACCCTGTGGGAAAAACAGGTTCATGTGATGAATCATGAATCATCCATGATTTTGGATACAAAAATGATGTTAGTTTTTCTAATCATCATACATATGGCTCCATGCAGGTGAAAGGTCGGCAATAAAACAAAGATACATGTACCTCACCGAGGAGATTCTCAAGAAGAATCCCGATGTGTGCGCGTTTGTGGAGGTGCCATCTTTGGACACACGGCAGGCAATGTTGGCTATGGAGGTGCCCCGGCTGGCAAAGGAGGCGGCTGAAAAGGCCATTCACGAGTGGGGGCAGTCCAAGTCTGGGATCACTCATCTCATATTTTGCAGCACAACTACTCCGGATCTACCCGGAGCAGACTTTGAGGTAGCCAAGTTGTTGGGGTTGCACCCGAGTGTGAAGAGAGTGGGCGTGTTCCAACATGGCTGCTTCGCCGGAGGCACCGTTCTTCGACTGGCGAAAGACCTTGCCGAAAACAATCGAGGAGCCCGGGTGCTGGTCATCTGCAGTGAAACCACCGCCGTTACCTTCCGTGGACCCTCCGAGACTCACCTAGACAGCCTGGTGGGGCAAGCTCTGTTCGGCGACGGTGCTTCTGCCCTCATCGTGGGAGCTGATCCCATCCCTCAAGTGGAGAAGGCATGTTTCGAAATCGTTTGGACAGCCCAGACAGTGGTTCCCCACAGCGAGGGAGCCATCGGTGGGAAGGTGAGAGAGGTCGGACTGACCTTCCAACTCAAAGGCGCGGTTCCGGATCTTATCTCTGCCAACATTGAAAGCTGTATGGTGGAGGCGTTCAGTCAATTCAAAATATCCGACTGGAACAAGTTGTTCTGGGTTGTTCATCCTGGAGGACGTGCCATCCTTGATCGGGTGGAGGCCAAGCTCAATCTGGATCCCACAAAACTGATACCCACGAGGCACGTTATGAGCGAGTATGGAAACATGTCCAGTGCGTGCGTCCACTTCATATTGGATGAGACGAGGAAGGCTTCTCTACAAAACGGTTGTTCAACCAGCGGAGAAGGATTGGAAATGGGAGTTCTGTTCGGATTCGGGCCGGGCCTCACCATCGAAACGGTGGTTCTCAAGAGCATTCCCCTTCAATAAAAATTTAACAACTAAACTTTCACATATAGTGGTGACATCTAAGCTTTAGAATAAATAAATGTGAGCAGTTTGTGCAACTATCCATTTTTACTATTTACTCCGAGAGAATAAAAGACAGAGTGTTTCTGATAATAATTTCAAATTCCAACCGATGCATGAGTTTCACTTTATCTTTCTTAAGAAAAAGTTGTAGTTTTAAATTCAAATTCCTAAAGATATAATTTTAAATTCAGATTCCCAGTGTCAATTTTAGCAATCACCCATTGACTCCCTTTTCATAAATAAACAAAAATAATTGACTGTCAAATTAACGACTGTTAGCTTCATATCAAATTGACTACAAAGCAATAATGCCGGAGAATCCGACTTAAAATCTCTTCAACTACGTCGTACCGTTTTCGCTTGCGGGTCGCGATTTGATAATGGATTTCCTGTTCTTCAGAAATTATCCATTCGCATTTCTCCAAACCATCCGTGTATTAAAAAATTTAGTGATTAGATTATTTTCAAAAATTATTAAAATAATTAATTTTATTATATAATTGAAAATGTATTTTTATTTTTATTTTTAATGTAGTATTATAACATTTTACATTCTTTTTTTTAAGCAATTTTTAGATTAGTAATATAATTTAGTTCTATTATTATAATTAAAAGATGAGTGAATGTAACATATTATTTTGAACGTTACTTTTTACGGTTTTCGTCTAAATTTTAAGTGAAATTTTTGATTTTTAGTTACTAAAATATGACTAAAAATAAAAGATGAGTGAATGTAAAAAATATTTTGAACGTACTGGCATTGCTTTTTACTTTTTACGGCTTCGGTTTGCTATAGAATATTTAAATGCACATTTTATTTTTTCTATAAATTTCGTAAGTGAATGTAAAAGAATATTTTGAAATGCATCGGCATTACTTTTTACGTCTTCTATTTGCTATAAAAAAATTTGCTATAAAAAAATGAATAAATGTAATAAATAAATAAATAAATAAAATTAGTAAATGTAAAAAATAAATAAATAAAAAATGAATGAACGTAAAAAAATATTTTAAAGGTAACACATAAATTTTTAATATTTGCTATAGTTCCAAATAAATAAAAAAGCAGTGAATGTAAAAAAATATTTTAAACGTAACAGCATAAATTTTTAATAAAATTCAAAATTGGAATATATTTACTCATGTCGATAGCTTAGATGAGCAGACCTTAAGCGATCTCTGTCGAGAAACTCCAAATTTGACAAGAGGAGGGAGGACGTCAACCGCCGCATATTCACTGTCGAGAAACTCCAAATTTGACAAGAGGAGGAGGGGAGGGACGACGTCATAGTTGAAAACCGCTTCATGTTGACACATAGCATTCAAAACCACGGTAATAATTTGTTTCAAAGACTATGGCTGGACATGCAATTATTTTAATATTCCACGTCTTTAATTGGTTACCTACGTAAACTCCAGACTAAGTACATTGGCTGCACATGTAATTATATTTTAATATTCCACGCGTTTAATTGGTTCCGTACGTAAAGCACATTGGCTGGACATGTAATTATATTTTAATATTCCACGTGTTTAATTGGTTCCCTACGTAAAGCACATACATTGGCTGGACGTGTAATTATTATTTTAATATTCCACGTCTTCCATCCATCCATGTATACGTACGTCACTCATGCCTTTTCCTCTCCTCATTCGCGGCTTCACACTCACTCTCTTACCTCCATTTCCACCTCTTCACACCCACGTGATGGATAATCTAATTTACACTCTCGTCCACACATTTAGATATTTACATTATTTTAAAATCTTATTAATATTAATGGCATCTTATTTATTTAACAAATAAACTATATATTATAATTTAAAGAGGTTTAATGGTTAATAAAATGTGCTTTTTAATTTTATTTTTAATATATATAATTATAATTTCAAATTAATAGGTCAACTTACTCTATAATACATAAAATATATACAATTTCAAAATTACTTTCCCAACATAACTTATGTTACAATTAAATGTTACTTATGTCAGTGGTACCTTTAACCTCCTTCTAGAAAAAATCTTTGTGAATATAATTCTTATGAATATCAATCTTATACCGAAATGATATTTTATGTACATTATCAAAAAAGTCATGCGGCCATTAACATGCAATAATCATATAGATAATCCCAATTTTTAGAAGTGATTTCACATGCAACACCTATTTTATAATTAAATGTTACTTATGTCAGTAGTACCTTTAACTCCCTTTCCGAACAACTTTTTATGAAAATAGTTCTTATGAATATCAATCTTATAAATTATGTATTGAAATGATATTTTATGTAAATTAACAAAAACGCCTTGCAGCCATTAACATGCAATAATCATATAGATAATCCCAACTTTCCGAAGTGATTTCACATGCAACACCTATGTTAATTATAGGTCACAGTTTCTATCTTAAGAATTATAACTCACCCTTTCAAATTCCAAGAAGGTACACTTTCACTGTGTCTTTCTTTCTTGATAAAAGGTTACCATTTTAAATTCTAAAAAGCAGAGTATGTCATATTATATTACTAAAACTAGCTAAAAATCAAATTGACTACTTTAATAATGTCAATGCCACTCTGACCACTCCACTCCTTCCTCCTATATTCAAACTCATGTTCTTATGCTCTCCCTTATGCCTTGCATATATCAAATTAAAATATGAATGAATGCTTGGAATACATATATGAAAAGATGAATGAATGTTAAAAAATATTTCGGATTGTACTTTCTTGTAGCACATAACGTTTTACCTTCTTTCCTCTTAATCCAATCACTCCACTCCTTCCTCCTATATTCAAACTCATGTTCTTATGCTCTCCCTTATGCCTTGCATATATCAAATTAAAATATGAATGAATGCTTGGAATACATATATGAAAAGATGAATGAATGTTAAAAAATATTTCGGATTGTACTTTCTTGTAATACATAACGTTTTACCTTCTTTCCTCTTAATCCAATCACTCCACTCCTTCCTCCTATATTCAAACTCATGTTCTTATGCTCTCCCTTATGCCTTGCATATATCAAATTAAAATATGAATGAATGCTTGGAATACATATATGAAAAGATGAATGAATGTTAAAAAATATTTCGGATTGTACTTTCTTGTAGCACATAATGTTTTACCTTCTTTCCTCTTAATCCAATCACTCCACTCCTTCCTCCTATATTCAAACTCATGTTCTTATGCTCTCCCTTATGCCTTGCATACATCAAATTAAAATATGAATGAATGCTTGGAATACATATATGAAAAGATGAATGAATGTTAAAAAATATTTCGGATTGTACTTTCTTGTAGCACATAACGTTTTACGTTCTTTCCTCTTAATCCAATCAGGTGGAGGCAAAGCCCATTCTGCTTTACAATACAAGTCTTTTTATTCAAACAAGTCCCAACACATATTACTTCAATTGATGAAGTATTGATACAAATTCTCCACAAAATATCTTCATAAAAAAATATCAATATTTATTACAAATATCTCAAAATTGTGTTACAAAAATATGACTAAAATATAGGACATTCGAAACTAATGAATCTCCTTGGCACTATCTTTGAGGATTGTTGGTGATAAGGAACAACAATTCAAATTTGATAGCAAGTCTTATTTGATGAGGTGACATCCAAGTCACTAACTACCCATGAACTTTTTTTGTGTGGAATACTGAAAAATAGGGTCCAATGATCCCTTTGAACATCTCAGCGCATGAGAGCAGTACAAAAACTGACAAAGGTTTTTGTAGATGAGCATGTTATCAACAAAAAAATCTTTCTGTTTGTGAAAATTAATTTCCATCTGTTTGGAAACCACATTTGCAAACAGTGACTTAAAACATGAAATTTATGGAAAATATACCTTCAAATATTCATGCAAATCTCCTAAACCGATATAGCTCTTAGAAACTCGAGACATGATTTTGTAAATCGGTCCATTCTGGACAAAAGCCTCTTTAATTTTGAGAAATGTGTTCTTTTTTGTTTGGAAACCATGCTCAAAATAACTGTGTTCTATGGGAGTGGCGAGTGATCGTTACCGTGGGCGCTGGAGGGTCAACGTCGAATGACTTGCCAAAGGGGCAGGGGGAATGGGTGCGATGAGTGAAAGGAAAGGGACGGGGGGCAGGTGTTCAAAACATTGTAGGGGTGACACATAGTAGGGCCTTTCAGACCCCCCCACCTCCCCCATGTGGTAAACTATGACTTCCTCTTAATCATGTATACTACCATCTCCATGCTAGATGTCAATATTGGCCACCACTAAAACTTGATAAATATCAACTACATATACCACAATGTAGAAGAGGGAAAAAAACTATACCAAAAGTACTAAATAAAAACACCAAGGTACGATATATATGTTCTCTACTGGTCCCACTAGGGAACCCGGGCTTCACTCGATGAAACTCTAACATATCGCGTGCGTTTGTGTCATACTAAGCAATACCCTTAATTTGACTACATATTGGAAAATACTTCTAAAAAGCACATTATTTAACCCCTTAGCAATACGAACCCAATACAACTTACCAATTTAAAAAACCCCTACTTTCACTCAAGATTGCAGGTATCCATTTTCTCGTTAACATTTTTTATACCCTTTTATATTTTTTGATTAATTTGAGGTCCATTTTTTATACATACCAATATAAAAATCCTTTACCCCCTATATATCCCCCAATATATTATGTTATTTTTTCCCCAATATATATCAATATAAGGGAAGCAACCTGCAAAAGGTGAATGGGTCCGCATAGCACCAGAAAAGGAGATTGGGTTTGATTTGGAGCATGCGAAAGCAAAATTTATGGAAGTAAAGAAAGATTCAATGAGGCCTCTACCTCAGGAAGTCAGGAGAAACTAGTTGAAGAAATGGACCCTTCCATGATTACCATGTTCTTAGAGACCTGCATGAAACTGCTCCACAATATTAAGTCTATGAAGGGCCTACCGCAACTGTTCAATCGGAGCGCTCGCAAGGACGACGCCACTGGTGAACTGCACATCGTCAAAAAAGCTTTGCAAGCATAAGGCAACGCCTGGGCGTGAGATGAGGCTTACCATGCAGATAGGGGAATATGAAATTGACCAAGTTACCTTAGATCTGGGGTCCAATGCGAAAGTTTTGCCAAAGAAAACATGGGAAAGAATTGGCAGACCCACGCTCCAGTGGTCTCCTATCCAGTTAAGGATGGAGAATAAACAGAAAATTATCTCGACGGGGAGGCTGCAAGGGTGATAGTTGACATCGGAGGCGCGAGCGCACTGGCAGATTTTGAGGTAATAGAGATTGTGGATGATAGCAATCCCTATCCTGTGTTCCTTAGAGTCGATTAGGCCATTGACATGAATGGGGTAGTCAACTTGAAGAAGCGAAAGATGATATTTGAAAAGAAGTTGCTCCGCGTAGTCGCTCCATTGGATCCTGCAGAACGATCGCATTATACAAAGCTAGTTGGTGATTATGAAAGTGATGATGATTTGGACTAGATTTACTAGATAATGACGCGAGAGCAAGACTGGATAAATCTGACAGCAGATGGGCGTATCGCATGGGACCGCGAAAGATCTTGTACATCAGATTCAGATGAAGAATTAGAGCACTGATAGAATTGACTACATTAAGTATCTACGCTGCATTGTAATACGATGACCAATTCATTGTGTTGCATGTCATTAGGAGTAAGGAAATTGCCTCACTATAATGGGCGAACTAATGGTGATCCCTTTTTGGATGCATTTGAGAGAGAAGTGTTGGAGAAGCATCGCTTCCAGGCCTTGGATTGGGCACCATGCACTATGCTCGCAAGATGGTGGGGTACGCATAAGGATAATTTCGGTGATTGCCATCTCCCTTATCACTCCCTCTCTCTCTCTCCACCTTTCTCTCTTTGTGTCTTTATTCTTACCTCCCTCTCTCTATTCTTCCCTTTCTCCTTCTCTCTCTCACATCCTCAATCTCTTCCTTCCTCTATCTCCCTTTCTCTCCCCCCTCTCTCTCTCTCTCTCTCTCTCTCTCTCCCTTTTCCCTCCAATTCTATCAATGTCTCCCTCCCTCTCTCCTTCTCTCTCATTCTTCCCCCCATTTTCTCCATCTATACTTCTTTGTATCTCTATCTAAACCAGAAACATACACACCCTCTCTCTACTTTCTTGTTGGCTTGATGGGGCTTGACCCAGGTTCAGAGTTATTTAGCCAAACAAATCCCTACACTACTGGCCATTTCAGCATTAGCCTGCAGGGCATGGACTGAAGTCTCAACCGAAGCAGTATGGGGGGATTCTAAGGTGTCGATTTAGTCCAACTGTGTCTATCTTCATGTAGGTTACTTCACACACTATTCTAACCTTCAATACCCTCGTGATCTATTATAATCAACTTTCACACAACCCTAACCAGGGGCTGAGATGTTTTCACGCTACTATGGTAGTGAACTGCACTATTTGCCCAATCTACACTGTGTATCCTACTTATCTTCTTAAAGATCTTAGTTGACTTCGTGTAAATAGATATTATACCTTTCTTTCACTTAATCAACACATTCATACATATTCGCACATCATATAAGCATTAAAAGTGCAATGTATATTCAATGTAATAGATGCATAAAATAGGAAATAAATACACAGGATGGATAAGAAACTTCTCTTTTTTAATGCTCTAACTATTACAAACTTGACTCGCCATGCGCACTCAACTGCAGAGCCTTCTCCTACTCTACAACGCAAAATTAAACTTTACACTTTAGATATGATTCAACTCTTCATCCTTATCATTATTACTCCATGATCTATTTATCTACTTAGAGCTTTACTCTATTTATACAATCCCATGGTCCGTGGACCATTGGTAGATATATACAACTGAAATTACATTACAACAGTGAGGGTGAACAACCTTATGACTCCTTTACAAACTATGTGCTCTGTGCCCACAAAATGTGGAGTCTTTACATCGAGGTTACAACTTTTGACCAAAATCTGGGCTCTAAACCTGAAAACTTCCCTTGGGGGATCTCGCACCCAACAGGCTGCCAACACAAACATCATGACTCACCCTCGAGTCACTCTGTCAGTGCGGAGATCTTTGCACGAAGACCTCCCAACTCTACTTTGGTCACTACAAGATTAGCAGCACACTGAGGGGTTGCCTGCTGCACTTCCTGGACGTGTTGCTCTGAGACTGTTGTAGCTAAACTTCCTCCCTGACCTTATTCTTCTATTTCTTGCATCTGCACGAGCTTTTGTTCAATAGAGGCTATAATGATATAAGCCTCATCAATCCACATCTGTAAGCGTGCCTTCAAAATTGTTTTCTTATGTCGAGCACCCTGGGTTTCCACCTCCATTTCTACATCCTCCTCCTCCTCTACCAGGATTTCTTCAAATTCTTCCTCCTCATCAACCTCCAAATTGATCGCCTTCCCATTTTCTTCCATGGTAAGCCTAGTCCTTAATGGATTCCTAGGGGACATGCACATTGGTAGCATAGCCTACTTGTCTTTCTTACGTCTCAGTGTACGTGGTGATTTAGGCATTTCTGCAACTATCCCGACACTTTCTGGGAATTCTACTCTGTAATGGCATGTGCAGCTTCCTCAACGGTCATTGCTCTGGTATCCATGGCTTCCTCAGATTCTTCCAATAATGCTATTCCACAATTCTCCCAACGACTCAGGTAAGTGCTCAAACAATGAATTTTCCTTCAAAAGATAGAACAAGTCTAGGTTCATGAGTGTTTGGGCGCGCAACAACTCAGTTCTCAAACTTTCAAGTGTTGTTTGTTGGACACCACTTTGTAATTTATGAATTTGAATTCGACCGTTCTCCCCACATTCAATCCATTAATGCTCACTTGGCAACAGAGTTTCAAGAATCTAGCCCATATATTTTACCGTAAATGCCTATCGCACATTCCATTTGGTGTCAAACCAAGCATCACATTGTGAATAATGACTATAATGGTCACTTTCTAGTCGACCTACACAGCAGCACATCTACCCTCGTGTTGTCACAGACCCTGTGACACTTCGCTACTACACACAAACCTGACATCATGCAGCTCCTCGGTAGCATAGTTTATAGTCTCTCGCCTTATTTCGGTTGCCTGGAGCGCTAAGAATATGCTTCTGTTGGCTAGTCAGATGGTCGGGCCACCTGTGTATGCCTTCAAACGACTACCATTGACTTTTCCTCAAAAGAGTTATGCATTTAACTTTACCAACTACACCATGCCACCATCTGTGATTGTAGAAATTACCACTGTAGATCACCTGGTAATGCAATGTACTAAAGCAAAACACTTGATCTACTTCTACAAACAATTTAGCGAAAGCTTAATCGAACATGAGCAACATCAAGCATGAACAGGTATAACTAAGAATGAAAAGTAATCAACTATAACACAGAAGATATATCACTAGGGAAAGCAGCAACCTAAAACCCCAACTCTGTATTATCATACAAGTGGAAATATTGTTCAAGTTTTAAAAAGAATTAGCTCTCAAGATATCCTGCTCTCTCTGCAATCAAACAATACAACTCACAAACTCAATAGACATAGAATATATCTTCCTCAAGCCCTCCAAGCCTCCTATTTCCTTGCGTAGTTTTGATTGGGGTCCAATGATATCACACGTGTGAATTGGCCTCATCACACTCACTGTAACCTCAAGTCCAGCGACACAATCCGTAAGGAATAATATTCCTTCTGCATGCAAGGAATATTCACAAAGGAATATCCTAGCAACTAATAGTACACTGTCCCTCCATCTGATCTCAATGGGTCTCTAACTGAACTAACATGCATGAGTTATCCATGAGTGAATACTCAGTTATCTGAATTACAGTAGTTACATGCATGCAAGCATTAACTAACTGAACTCTCAT
The DNA here is from genome assembly GCA_000404065.3 of Pinus taeda. Classification (NCBI taxonomy): domain Eukaryota; kingdom Viridiplantae; phylum Streptophyta; class Pinopsida; order Pinales; family Pinaceae; genus Pinus; species Pinus taeda. Next base: position 6,365 of record APFE030814551.1, on the reverse strand, counting down.
TAATTTAACAAACCATTAAAATAATCTAACTAGACTTGACTCAATTAAACTAAGTCAACTAATTACAACTCATCCTTATCTCTTTAACTGAAGGTTAAATTCCTTAATTAATGGAGAAACGATTGCATGTCCTCACATAGACTTCAAGTTTGATTTTCCTTAACTAATTAACTCAAGATGAATTAATTAATAAATTCCAAACTAGTATTGATATGAAAGTCGAATTTTACTTCCTATGTTTAGTCCAGGGACTGACTAAAATAAGAAGGGATCCTGAAATGCTATTTTTGGAAAAGCTATTTTTAGCACTTTCACTTTTCACCCATTGTTCCTAAGATCACCAATGTTGAACTGCTATTTATAGCTGGGCTATTTATAGCAGTGCTATTTTTAGCATTTCTTGTTGCACACTTTTCAACACTCCCTCTCAACAAGAAAGAGATTATCAGTAACCCCGATCCTATCTCTGTGGAACTCAAACTTGCATTTTGACAATGCCTTAGTCAAAATATCTTCATCCTACTCCTCGGTCGAAACATACTACAACATCATGATCCTCTTGACCACACAGTCTCGTAGATGATGGTAATGGATATCTATATGCTTGGACCTGTCATGAAACCCTGGATTCTCAAAGAGTTTTATGCAACTATGATTATCACATTATATCACTATAGGATCCATCATCTGACCAAACAATCCCACTAGAACCTTCTGCATCCAAATGGCCTCACATGCTGCCTGACTAGTAGCCATGTGTTCAGCCTTGGCTGAGCTAAGTGCAACGAACCTTTGTTTCCTATTATACCAAGAAACTACAGCTTCACTCCATTTGTCTGTCTGTACCATATTCTGTACTACGTAGTGCCTCTAAGATATCTCAACAGCTTGGTACGTTGAACCATAGCTTGACTTAGTTGGTTCACCACAAAGCATAAGTCGGGTTGTGTGTTCACCAAATACATAAGTGAACCCACCAACTGCCGATAAACAATAGTAGCTACTACCTCACCTGAAGTAGCATCCTCCTTCCTCTAGTTCCTAGCTAGAGGAGTCTGCATGGGCTTGCACTTCTCCATGTGAAAGCGCCTAAGTATCTCATTGGCATACTTGCCTTAAGACACAAATAGTTCCCCATCTTTCTACCACACTTCCATGTCTAGAAAGTAGTACATGAGGCCCAAGTCCTTCATGTCGAACTCTCTTGCAAGGTCCTCCTTGCAAGACTTTATCAGCTGGTCATCACCTGTCAAAATCAGATCATCGACATAAAGTACAAAAATCAATGGCTTACCTTCTACCATGATGTGGTAAGGGTTCACATCTGCTTCACTCTTGGTGAAGCCCAACCCAGTGAAATAGTTGTCGGTTTTGGTATACCAGGCATGGGGTGCTTGCTTCAGCCCATACAGTGCTTGCTTAAGTCGGCAGACATGTGACTTGCGATCGAAGGTCTCAAATCCTTCAGGTTGCTCAATGTATACCTCTTCCTCAATCAAGACATCTTCACATCCATCTGATGGATCTTCCAACCCATCTAATCTGATAGAGCTAGCATCGATCTGATAGGTGAGTAGCTTGCTACGGGAACAAATGTCTCATCGTAGTCGATCCCCTTAACCTATGAGAAACCTCGGGCAACAAACCTTACCTTGTGTTTCTTAACACTGCCATCAGCTGCCTGCTTTATCTTGTAAAGTCATTGGGAACTAAGCACTGACTTGTCCCCAGGTCTGTGGACAACATCCCACACACTGTTCTGTATGATAGAATCGTACTCTTCTACCATTGCATCAACCTAGACTGGTTGCTGCACTGCCTGCTGAAAAGAAGAAGGTTCAGTGGCTACACACTCCCCAACCAGGGCCATGTAGCCAGTGTATCTCTAAGGATATCTCCTCTATCTGCGTGATAGGATGGTTGCCCCACATTCTCTCTCGCATTTAGCATCAATCTATCAACCTTCTATGAGTGTTTCTGCCCATCTCTGGAAGACTGCCCTGGAGTGGTGGTCTGCACTACTGGATCCTTTGCATGTGGCTAATCCACATCATCAAGAGGCTCCTTTTCCTTTGTAACTAAAAGTTCCTCATCACCATGCAACTTGAGCTCCCTCTCAAGTGACACTCGAATGGCTCTTTGCTCATCGAACTTCAACTCCCTGTACACTACGGTCCTCTGACTAGTAGGAAGAAACACACAGTAGTTGTGGGTTATATCTGTGTACCCCACAAGTATCCCCAAATCAGCTATTGGGTCTAGCTTCTTCTGAGCATCTTTGGTCACATGACAAAAAACTAGTGATCCAAAGATGCGGAAGTGACTCACATTTGGTCGCTTTCCTAAAAATGCCTCCATAGGTGTGATCATCCCCAAGATAGGATGACAACTTCTGTTATGAAGGTACATTGCTGTATTGCATGCCTCAGCCCACAGATGAAGTGGTAGGCCTTGGTCATGTAACATCGCTCGATCTGTTCTTCCTTTCGGCCACCCCATTCTGTTGTGGGTTATGAGGTGCCATCAATTCTCGTTCAATTCCTTCTGCGGCACAAAAGTCTTTAAACTATTGGGAAACATACTCTCCACCATTGTCACTACGCAAGGCTTTTACTTTCTTTCCAGATTCTTTCCCTACCAAGGCATTAAACTCACAAAACCTCAAGAAGGTCTGATCCTTCTTTTGCATAAAGTAGATCCAACATCTACGTGAAAAATCATCAATAAAAATAACATAGTACATTTGCTTAGTGGTGGAGGCTGTAGAGAATGGTCCACATACATCTGAGTGAACTCGCTCCAAGATTGCTCCAGCTCTATTATACTGATCCTGAAAGGAAGCTTTCGCATACTTACCTCGTTGCATCCTTTGCATGTATCTACTTGCTCCAGTTTTCCCTTGGGTAAGTCGGTAGAAATTTGTTGCATGATCTTCAAGGCCCTGTGATGCAAGTGGCCCAGTCTTCTATGCCACAGCTCGCCAACATCTTGGCTTTGCACCACCTCTGCTTTGGAATTCAGTGCAGCACAGTCTTCTACCTCCAGCTTGTAGAGATTATTTACTCAAATCCCAATACGTTTGGTCTGTCCGATGCCGATATGCCTCAGGAAAACTTTTCCTTTATTAAAGACTACATCATAGCATTTATCTTCTGGCATAGCAACAGACACAAGATTCTTTTTCAAACCTAGTACTACTTGACAGTAGATAGGGTGAGAGGAGCACCATGCTCCCTCTAAAACACAACTTTACCTTCACCTAAGACACAGACTGGAGATCCTTCTCCTCCAAGTATTGAAAATATTATTGTTGCCCGACATGTGGAAAGAAGCTCCACTATCCAGGTACCAAACACATCCCACCATGGATGAAACCATGCATGTGATAAGTGAGAAATCCAGCTCAAACTGTGAAGCTAGTGCATCACCATCAGATCCCTTTGAGGAACCCTTCTTGGATTTCTTCTGTGGATAATTCATAGCATAATGGCCCACTTCATGAGAGTGAAAGCATCACACCTTCGACTTGTCAACCTTCTTCCCACCATGAGAATATTTGGATTGGGATGCCTTCCCTTTCCCTTTCTTAGCTTTCTCGCTAAAGCTAGATTTTCTTCATCATCTTGTTTTGATGAAAATCCATCCCTGGTGCTCCACCTTATCTCCTCTTGCATTAGGTTCAACCAAAGTCGTTCCCAATCTGGCAGTTCTCTCTTCCATTAACCGAGTCCTAGTAGCTATGCCAGCTCTTTGGAAGACCGAGGAGTGTTAGACTCACCATGTCGCCATCAGTTGTCACGAACCCTACGCTTGCAAGCTCATCCCTGTAGGTGGTGAGCCTGTTCAGGAACATAGAGATTGTGTCACCCTTTTTTCACTTGATCTTTAGAAGCTTTTCTTTCAGCACCAGCTTCCTCTGATCCCTGCTATTCTGATAAAAATATTTCAATGTTTTCCACAATGATAACTAAGTCTCCTTCCCATGGAGGCTCGAGACAATATGATCTGGAACTCCCTCCAGTAGGATTCTCCTTGCTCTAGCCACACACTTTTTCCATTCTGCGAGTTGAGTAGCATCAGTTAGCTTTTCGACTTCTTGATCAATGAAGTCCTTGAGTCTATTATCTTCTAATACTACCTCCATGCGATCCTTTCAAGCTATATAATTCAAACAGCCACCAAGGGCATATTCAAGTCTTAAACCATTGAACACCATTGTTGAAATAGATGTGATAAGAACTCAATTCAATATTCAGAAACCAAACTTCGTACTTCTCCTGCTTGTATACTATTCTTCCTTGATCACGTTTGCTCATACCAGGTAGAAATTCCCATTGTACATCACCTGGTAATGCAATGTACTAAAGCAAAACTCTTGATCTACTTCTACAAATAATTTAGTGGAAGCTTAATCAAACATGAGCAACATTAAGCATGAACAGATATAACTGAGAATGAGAAGTAATCAACCATAACACAGAGGATATATCACTGGGGAAATCACAAGCCTAAAACCCCAACTTTGTATTATCATACAAGTGGAAATATTGTTCAAGTTACAAAAAGAATCAGCTCTCAAGCTATCCTGCTTCCTCCGAGTCTCCTATTTCCTTGCACAGTTTTGATTGGGGTCCAACGATATCACATGTGTGAATTGGCCTCATCACACTCACTGTAACCTCAGGTCCAATTGCGCAATCCATAAGGAATAATATTCCTTCTGCATGCAAGGAATATTCACAAAGGAAGATCCTAGCAACTGATAGTACATTGTCCCTTCATCTGATCTCAATTGGGTCTCTGAGAACTGACATGCATGAGTTATCCATGAGTGAATACTCAGTTATCTGAATTACAGTAGTTACATGCATGCAAGAATTAACTAACTGAACTCTCATTAATTTAACAAACTATTAAATTAATCTAACTGGACTTGACTCAGTTAAACTAAGTCAACTGATTACAACTCAATATTACAACTCATCCTTATCTCTTTAACTGAAGGTTAAATTCCTCAATTAATGGAAAAATTGTTGCATGTCCTCACATAGATTTCAAGTTTGATTTTCCTTAACTAATTAACTCAAGATGAAATAATTAATTAATTTCCAAACTACTGTTGATATCAAATTCGAATTTTACTTCCTATATTTAGTCCAGGGACTGACTAAAATAAGAAGGGATCTCGAAATGTTATTTTTAGAAAATCTATTTTTAGCACTTTCACTTTTCACCCATTGTTGCTAAGATCAGCAACAGCTGAACTACTATTTATAGTCAGGCTATTTATAGCAATGCTATTTTTAGCATTTTCTATTTTTAGCATTTCTTGTTGCACACTTTTCAACAATGATCTCCTTAATAACATATGGTCCCAGCCAATGCATTTTTCAGCACGTGGCTTACCTTGTTGAACGCTTTCGCGTGGATAACCTTCTACGCAATTGTGCTTCCTACATAATGTTTCCCCAACATTAAGATCCATTTTCTCATTTTCCCCCCACCACATGCTTATTTACCATACCTCTCAGTGTGGAGTTCATGTGCATCCGCGTAGGTTGTTTTCCATATGCCTGCACCCACCTGGCCAGATGCGTATGCAGACTATCCCATCCATTGTATTTGTCTGTCAATCGCACTATAGGTTTCCCAAATCATGTGTGCATCATCCTTCTACATTCGCACCAATAGTCAAATATTCCTTTATGCGTACCCCACCACCTCGTGGGCGTAGCGCGTATTACCTAGTCCAGGGCTTGGAAGTGTTGCTTTTCCAGCATCTTCCTTTCAAATTTATTAAATAAGGTATCTACCTCACTTAGGCCATTATAAGTAGGCAGGCCTCTTACTTTTGTCGATATCCAGTGTAGCGACCTTGTCATCATATTCCAATTTAATGTAGTTACCTCGTGTAACCAATTATGCCATTGATCCATTTCCTCATATGAATCTGAAGTACACGAGCTTTCACGCTCCCATGCAATCTGCCCATCTGTGATGGGATTCACCCAGTCCTGGTTTCATGCTGTTATCTTATAGATGCAGTCCAAATCATCATCACTTTCATAGTCGAGCACCGACTCAGTATATCGCGATCCTTCAGCAGGGTCCAGGGGTATAACTACATGTAGTGACTTCTTTTCAAAAATCATTTTCTGCTTTTTCAGATTAATCACCCTGTTCATGTTAGTGGCCTAATCAATTCCCAAGAGCAAAGGGTAGGGCTGTCATAAACAATCTCTATCACTTCAAAGTCTACTAGTGCGCTCACTCCCTCAATATCCACGGTTATGCCTTGCAATCGCCCCATTGTATTATTTTCTGTTGGTTTACCATTCGTAGCTGAATAGGAGACCACTGCATTG
>APFE030814548.1:14027-30298 GCA_000404065.3 Pinus taeda | reverse complement strand
GCCTTTCTTAGTAGTGATCAAAGAAGTGGTAGTAGGTGGGGCTAACTCTGGTATCCTGTATAATGAATTATTCAAAGAAATAATGGCAGCACAAGGCCTTGACTCATACACAACATGTTGCCTCCACAAGTATGGCTGGCCTAATAATACATCACAAACATCCAGAGGTGTAACATCACACAATACCTCGTCTGTGAGAGGCTTGATGCTGTAGGGAAGGCGACACTGCTGGCGAACTTTGAGAACTCGTCCTTCTTGAAGCCACCTGATACTGTACAGATGTGGGTGTGGTGTAGTCAATAGGCCTAACCACTTCGTGACCTCTACTGAAATGAGGTTCTTTTGGCTACCACTGTTGACAATGAATTGCAGCGGCGAACTATTCACCCACATCTGTGAGTGGAAAAGACGTTCCCCCTCCTTTGGATCTTTGGGCTCATTCTTCTAGATCTTAGCGGTGGCAACAATGATGCTAGGCTCCACATCAATGATCTGCTTCCCTTTGCCATTCCTTTTGTCGGGTTTTGACTCAGGCTCAGAACATGCATCTGAGGTTGAAGCCTTCAACTCGGTCACCATCAACTGCTTGGTTCGAAACTCACTTATGTTGTGAGTGGAACTTTTGTGGAACTCACACCACTTTCCTATGTCCTTCTTCAACTTCGTGGTATTGTTCTTTTCTTGTGGCTTTGATGGGTTGTCTTGAGTCAGCCCGCCTTGGCTTTGTCCTTTGGTCTTTGGATTTGTAGATGTAAAGTCTCGCTTCTTCTGTTTGAACTTTTACTCGATTTTCATAGCGTATCGGTACGTTGTGCTGAGTGAGGAGATGTTCAGGAACTCCATCTCTTCCTGGATGTATCTGTGTAGGCAGCCACAGTACTCGAGTACCAAATGTAGCTTAGAGTCCTTGATACCCAACTGTGTGCGAAGGGTATAAAAAATGTTTGTGAACTCCGGCACATATTGGCCCCTTCCCTGTCACAGTGTGGTCCATTTGATGTATTTTTCCTCATAGCTTTTGAGAGGGTAGTATTGCTCCTTGATGGAATCTCGAAATGAATCCCAAGTGGGTGCAGCTGATAATAGTGAGCCTGTGCTTTCATCCTTCTACTCGCAGTAGGTTTCCCACCAGTCCTTGATGTGGGGGGCTGCTTTGAGAAGAGCGAAAATAATCTTTTCCTGAATCAAAAATTTATGGACAGAAAAGTACCCATCTAGCAGATTTAACCATTTATCTATGACATCTGTGTCTATTTGACCCTCGAAGATGGTTATTTCAAAATTAACTTGTACCTTAAACAATGTGGCATTTCCAGAGTAGCTGTTGGAAGCCGATGCATTCCCTCTGGGTAGCCGCTGAAGGATCTGGGCAAAGCTATTCATCATCACATTCCTTTGTCGCTTGAGGGCTTCTTCGAGCAAGATTTTGATAGGATCTCCTTCCCCCTCATCTTTCTCTTCATCTGCCACGGGAGGCCATTGGGATTTACGAGGCTGTTCTTCCAAAGGTTCGACCAGTTCAAGCCCTAACTCCTTATATCTTGACCTCATTGGGGACATGCAAAGAAAAACAGAGAAAAAAGCAAACCGCTCTCATACCACTGACCTAGATTTAAAGAGGAACACAACAAATTATAGAGATAACCATAAACACAAAGATGCAATAGAAATAATACTTCATTTCATTAATGTAAAATACTGAAATATGCTTACAAATAGAATTGGAAATAAACCAGTTAGGGTGATGGTAGCTTATCTATGAGAAGAGATGTGGCAGCTACATGCCTCTGAGCTGTGTTATAATGAGGCTCGAAGGCCTATTTATTGTTGAGAAATAATGGAAAACCCTTAACATTCCAAAACCTAACCCTAGAAGATGAAACGCCAAATTGCGGGCCCCATTTTGGGTAAGTTGGTACATCAACTTCCCAGGGTCGTAACTTTGGCACCCGATGTCTGTTTGATGCGTACAATAGCTCGTTAGAAAGATCTATCCGAGCACTACAACTTTGGGAAGAGAAACATCAGTACATGGACCCATGTTGCTCCTAGATTTCCCAAAAAACATCGTTTAGGGCCTCAAAACAGCTCCGGAAGTTCAAGACCTGAAAAACTGCTAAAAATAGTAAATTGTTCTACAATTGCGGAAACTAAAAAACTGAAAGAAATAGTTGTGGGGGTCCAAATGGGATAGGTGGGTGGCCACCAATATCCACCTGGATCATTCCTCCCCCCCTTAGGAAGCAATGGTCCCCATTACTTTGAGTTCCTCCATCTGCTGAACTTGGTCCCTAGTGAACTCTTCTGCAATCTCGGATGTGTCTAGTAATGGTGGGAAGCATGGTCGAGGGCGGTACTCATTGAACAATTGGTGCAATCGAAGGAATTGAGGAATGCTATGCTTCAAAGCATTGTTTCCCGTAGCCTTGGTACTGGTGTAAGGACCATGTCAGAGAGGTCTGAGTTTCTGATGGGCTCTTGTAAGGCGTTCTTTCTGCAGATGCAACCAAACTTTGTTGCCCACCTAAAACTTGTGTGGTTACCCTGTGGGTGAGGAGAAGTTGTTCCTGTGTTCTGTCATGACTGTATCCCTCTGTTGCTGCTGCTATGTGGAGGAACCCTTCGCGGGGGTCATGGATGTGGCAACGACCTTCCCCTTACTTTGGGAGTGAACCAGACATAAAATAAATTTTCTAGTCTGTGAGATGATCTTGTTGCCTTTCTTAGCAGCGATCAAAGAAGTGGCGGTAGGTGGGGCTACTCTATGGTATCTTGTATAATGAATTATTCAAATAAATAGTGATAGCGTGAGGCCTCGACTCATACAAAACATGTCGCCTCCACAAGTATGGGCCTAATAATACATCACAAACATCCAGAGGTGTAACATCACACGATACCTCATCTGTTAAAGGCTTGATGCTATAGGGAAGGCGACACTACTGGCGAACTTTGAGATCTCGTCCTTCATGAAGCCACCCGATACTGTACAGCTGTGGGTGTGGTGTAGTTAGTAGGTCCAACTGCTTCACAACCTCTGTTGAAATGAGGTTCTTTTGGCTGCCACTGTCGACAATGAATTGCATCGGTGAACCCTTCACCCACATCTGTGAGTGGAAATGATCCAAATTGGATCCATGAAGATTATCATAGCACCATGACTCTATCAAATGAGGACAAAGCTTTGAATTCAAGAGCACAGAGTGATCGAGAAGACCTTTGGACAATGGTAGTTTGCAGTCAGTGAGAAACGATGAGGACCTCGGTCAAAGCACGCTGACTGAAGCCCATGGAGACCACGTAGGAGGAAAAACTGGCTGTTGGGAAGCCCGGATTAGGAAACAAAGGGAATCTCTGATGCGCGATTAACACTTAGCACTAATCGTACATTGCTAGGAAAAACCCCTCAAGAAGGAAAGGCCCTGAAGTGCTCGGTTGAATGGAAGTCGGGAAAACTGTGGGGAAAGTGCTAAGACGAAAGGCGGGACCTGCGCTCTAAAAATTGGGAGTATGTCGGGGGTACCCTTGGGCGGTAAGTGAATTTGGAGAAAAACGAGTGATTCCATTCAACGCTTGACGTGTGGCAGGAAGATGAGAGAGAAAACCACCACTCATCGCACGCTAATGGTTGAGCAAGTTAGCCGCGCAAAATGAGCGAATGTCGTAGGATCTGGGGGATCTAGATCTGACAGTGGAGATCGTGCCCGATGGAGGAACCAAATTTAACAAGGGATTAAGCCATGGCAAATGAAGAGTTTGAAGTCTGATTTGAGGCTGAGATGGCAGATGAGTCACTTCCCGACGTAACCGAAAACCTGAACCGACAAGGAAAAGTTGGTGCAGTTTAAAGGAGGACAAGTGGCCACTCCCTGTGAGCCATTGATGATGACGTAGAGACAGGGAACTCCAAGTGAGCAGTAGCAGGCGATCCGACAAGGGCAGAAGAGGAAGCGAGAAATCATGAGATCGATTAGCTTTAAAGCCATGAACAAACACAGAGAAGAGAACGAAGACAGAGAGAGCGAGAGTGAAGGAAAGATAGTGAAGCAAGAAGTAGAAAAACAGAGAGCCAAGCTGACCTGTAGCATAAGGCATCATCGAGCAATCCCTGAGAGGATCTGTTGTGAATTGAGCACTACATTAGGCTCCTCCCATTAAAGACCAGAGAGGTCAAGTTCTGGTAAGGAAAAGAGTCTGTGTACCCTAATGGCTTGCGGATCCAAGAACCACCCTACCAAACATTGTTTTGTTTCAGGAGACTCAATTTGAGCTCCTCATTGTAATTCTTTGCTTAAAGACACAATAAAAGAAGGCCACCACTGAGAGTTGGACTCGAGACATAGCCCTGGAGGATAAGGTGAACTCCTTATTAATTGTTGTGTTCTTGTATTTGCTTACTGTGTTCCTCTTGTTGTTTTCCATTTTCCAGTGTCTGTGTATTTTTCAATCTGATCGATCTTTTGCCTAAAATAACATAAACGCACACCAGCACATGAGTCTGTAATACCTTCATTCAATAATTATTTAAATGAGGTCACTCAAGGGTGATTTTTAGATCAAGTGGTATGAGAGCTTTAGGTTGTTAAGGTTAGACAAGCTTGTGTTGGTTTAGCTGTTGAATGCTAACTAGATCAAAGCCCAAATTAGGAGAATGCGAGTTGGTCGAAACTAATCCTAAAATTGGGAGAGTTTATCCTCGGAAGACAATGTCAGAGGAAGGTTCAATGGGGCCAGACCCTCAATTCATAGAAAGTTTCCTAGCCATAAAGTCCATGGTAGAAGAGATGTATAGGGACTTTAGAAAACATAAGGATGAAGATTCATCAGGTTCTAAATAGGACAAAGGAGAAGATGAGTCTCACTTCCATGACCACTCAAAAGGAAAAGGGAAAGAGGAAAGCTTTCTCACACCTCCTGATAGCCCTAAAAAGAAAGCATCTTTGATCAAACTAGATGTTAAATTTGATTTACCTATATATGATGGAGAGTTAAATGCAGAAAAACTAGAAAATTGGATTGGACAAATTGATGTGTTTTGCAGAGTGCAAAATATTGATTCAAACAAGAGAAAGATTTAGCTGACAAGCCTACACCTTGGAGGCACTACCTTGTTTTGGTGGGAAGGCAGAACCCAAGTTGACATAAAAAGACATGGTAAGACTATCTCTGTCTGGAGTGAATTTGTTTTTGCAATCAAAAAGAAGTTCTATCCATTGGCCTACATGCAGCAAGCCATGATGAGTTGGCAAACTCTTTGACAGTTGAAAGGGCAAAGTGTGCAAGGGTACACTCAAGAATTTAGAAAGAGAGCATTGATTCTAGGAATCTCATAGACTCACCAGAGACTCTATTGAAGTATATTGGTGGTGTACACAGCTACATGAGGCACAACATCCTCATGTTTAATCCCACTGGTATAGATGAGGTATCTGTACAAGCTACTCATCTAGAAGCTAGGAAAGAATGGAAATCCAGAAGTTGGGGTCCATCCCAACCCACTGCAAGCAAGAGAAAGGAGAAAAGAAAGCATAAGTGGAAAGCAAGGAAGGCTAACACTGCACAGAAAATCAAGGCTTCATGCACTCACTGTAAAAAGGATGGCCATGATGATGAGCATTGTTGGATTCTGCATCTAGAGCTGAGACCTAAGAAGTTCAAGGGAAAGAAGAAGAAGATTGTTGTAGATTTTGGGAGAGACTTTCAGACTCAGGAGATGAAACAACCATTACAGCCATAGGTATAAAAGGTAAGAATTTTGAAGCATCTGCTAGTAATTCTGCACAATCTATTATTGATGAAGAAAATGAGAGAAAAAGACATGAGCTCTTCCATATTCGAGTTATTTCGAAACATCAAAAGATTGATACTTTGTTTGATAGTGGCTCACAAGTAAATTTAATTTCTGAAGCAATTGTAAACAAATTGGGATTAGCAACTACACCTCACAAGAAACCATACCCATTAAGATGGTTGAATGATAAAGCACAACTACAAGTGACTAGACAGTGCAAACTCAAGTTTTCTTTTGGGTCAGCATTTGTATATGAGGTTGAGTTAGACATAATTCCTTTGGATATATGTGGAATTGTTTTGGGAAGTCCTTACTTGTATGATAGAAAAGAATAATTATCTACTTATTAAAGATGGAATCGAATACTTTATAAGAGCTCATAAGCTCAAGAATAATTATACTCTAATAAACTCAGGGCAGATGAAAAGAATGATAAATTCATGCAAACTGTTCTTATTGATGGTTGTAAAGGAAAAGAAACCTGATGAAACCAATGTATTTGAGGTCTATAATGCTAAACAAAAAGCTAATTTAGAAAAGGTTATTTCAGAGTATGATATCTTGTTTCGAAATCCTAAATGTCTGCCACCCAAAAAGGAAGTAGTACATGATATTATTTTGTAGCAAGATCCTCCTTTGCCTAACATTGGAATGTACAGGTTGTCTACTTTAGAGAATGCTGAAATCAAGAAGCAGGTGTAGGAGTTGCTCGAGAAAGGATTTATCAGGCCTAGCACATCACCATGTGGGTCACCAATCGTTTCGGTGAGAAAGAAAGATGGCTCGTGGAGAATGTGCATTGACTACCGAGCACTAAATAAGATAACAATAAAACATCGTTATCCCCTTCCTCGCATAGATGATCTTTTAGATCAATTGAAGGAAGTTGTTTATTTCTCCAAGCTAGATTTGCATAATGGATACCATCAGGTCAGAGTTGCAGAACAAGATGCATGGAAGACTACTTTCAAAACAAAGCAGGGATTATATGAGTGGTTGGTTATGTCTTTTGGCTTGACTAATGCTCCTGCTACTCTCATGAGATTAATGAATGATGTACTCAGACCTTTTCTTGATGATTTTGTTATTGTGTATTTGTATGACATTCTGATATTTAGAAAAACATGGGAAGAACACTTAAAGCATGTTAAGCAGACACTAGATGTTTTGAAAAGAGAAAAAATTCATGTTAAACTCTCAAAATGTGAATTTGGCAAAACATCTCTGAATTATTTGGGTCATATAGTCAGGGGTGGTGAATTGAATATAGATCCCTCTAAGGTGGTAGTCATTGTAAACTGGCCTAAACCCAAGTCTACTACATAAGTGAGAAGCTTCTTACGGGTAGCACAATATTGGAGGAAGTTCATTTCTAATGTTTCCTCAATTGCAGCTCCCATACATGCTTTAATAGGATTGAACAAGGTGTTTCAGTGGGGAGGAAAACATCAGAAAGCCTTCGACACCTTGAAAGAAAAGATTAGTACAACACTTGTACTAGCACTGAATGATCTTCAAAGACCATTTGAGATCCAAATATATGCAAGTGACTATGCCATGGGAGCAGTGTTGTCACAGCACGATAAAACCATATGTTATCATTCTGAGACTTTTAATCCTGTAGTAGTTAACTGTCCTACTTACTATAAAGAATTGTATGCATTAGTACAAAGTGTGAAAAAGTGGAAACATTACTTAATGGGTAAAGAGACAGTAATACATATTGATCATCAACCACTTCAATATCTACACTCCCAAACTAAATTGCAGCAATCAAGGCACTACAGATGGATGGGTTTTCTACAACAGATTCATTTAGTCATCAAATATAAAAAGTGCATACATAACAAAGTTGCAGACATGTTATCTAGACCCATTATAAATGCATCTACTATACTTAAGAATAATTTTGTACTACATGAAAGTTAAATTGAACAATATGCTCAAGATATAGACTTTAAAGATGTATATGCAACCTTGAGTCAAGGCAAAAAGGTAGAAGAATTGGATTATCATTTGAAGGACTAACTCTTATATCATTGTGGGAAACTCTGCATTCCACAAACAGAGAGAGTAAAGATAATCAGAGAGGCACACACTTCTCTTATATCAGGTCACTTTGGGGTAAGTAAAACAGTTGCACAACTGCAAAGGTTTTGTTATTGGCCAAAAATGGGTGAGACAGTTTCTAGATATGTAAGAGGGTGTACTATGTGTGCCAAAAGCAAGCCTAGCAATAGAAAACTAGGCATGTACACTCCATTACCAATTCCTTCTCGCCCCTGGGAAAGTGTTTCCATGGATTTTGTTGGGGGATTGCCTGTCTAGAAAAGGTCATGATTATTTGTATGTGGTTGTGGATAGGTTCAGTGAATTGTGCATTTTGATACCTTGTAATAAGCAGATTACAGTTGAACAAACTACAAAACTATTCTTTGAACATGTATGGGTTCATTTTGGGTTACCCGCTTCTATTGTATCTAATCGAGACACCCGATTTGTGGGGAAGTTTTGGTCAAGTCTGTGGGAGCTGATGGACACCCAACTGAAGAAAAGCACAGCTTTTCATCCACAAACCGATCGCCAGACAGAAGTAGTTAACAGGACAGTGATCCAGCTACTCAGAGGATATTGCAGCAAACATCCTAAGCTTTGGGATGAACACTTGTGTTACATGCAGCATGCTTACAACAAAGCAAAACATTCTTCTACACAGAGATCTCCTTTTGAAACCTATTTTGGTTTCACACCAAGGTCTCCTTTGGATTTTGTCTTTGGTAAAGATACCACAGTTGATGGACACAATGATGTGGACAAGGCAACTAGGTCATTGAAAAAATCCAGGAGATCCACCAGGCAGTACGGGAACAACTGGAAAAGAGCCAAGCCAAATACAAGGCAAGGCATGACAAGCGTCGAGTGGAGCATAGTTTCCAAGTTGGTGACCAGGTCTGGCTATATATCAGTAAGGACAAGATGCAAGTTGAAGGTAAAAAGCTAAAGCCTATTAGGTATGGACCCTTCAAGATACTTGAGAGGATCAGTGAAAATGCTTTTCACCTTGATCTACCAGCTTACATGCACATCTACTCAGTTGTAAATGCAGATTGCTTGATATTGTTTGAACCTTCAATGATTGAGGATCCTGAAGAGCAAAGTCAATTGCCTTCTATTGATGACCTGCTACCTGAATATCTGAATGAATTGCAGGAAGACGCAGCCTTGGACAGGAAGGTGAGGACAACGCGCAGAGGAGATGTTGAGTACCTCAAAATTGGACTCAAAGGTTCGAAGCCGAGAAGTGCAAAATGGATTGAGATTGGACAAGTGAGACAGCAATACCCTCACTTAGTCGATGCTTAAAAAAAACAACTTTTGGTGGTCCAAAAGCTTTTCAATGGGAACGGCGTGATCCGAATTGGATCCATAAAGAATAATCAAAAGAACCATGGTTGTACCAGGTCAAGACAGACTTCAAAGAATTGAGAGCAGTGATCAAAAACACCTCTAAACTAGTGGCAGTTGGCAGCCAGCATGGAACAACGAGGACCTCGGTCAAAGCGCGCTAACCGAGGCCCATGGAGACTACGCAGGAGGCGAAATTAGCCCCTGGGAAGCTCGAATCGGGAAACGGAGGGAGTTTTTGATGCGCAATTAGTGCTAATCGTGCATCGCTAGGCAAAAACATTCGAAAAGGAGGGGCCCCTAGCGCTTGGTCACATGGGAGCCAGGAAAACCATGGGGAAAAAGGCTAAAGGCTAATGTGAGACTCGCGCTCTAAAAACTAGCGGTATTCATCGGGGCATCCTAGGACAGTAAGAAAATTTTGTGAAAACGAAGCGATTCCACTCAGCGCCCGACGCGTGGCAAGTGGAGAAGAGAGAAAACCATCGCTCATCGCATGTTAACAGTCAAGCAAGTCAACTGCGCGAAATGAGCGGATGGCGTTGGATCTGGGGGGATTCAGATCTAACGGTTGATATTGCGCCCGAAGGTAAGAGCGGATGTAACAAAGGATTGAGCCGTGATTTAAAAGAATTTGAGGTCCGATTTGACCGCCAAGATGGCAGATGACTCATTTCATGACGTAACTAAAGAACCGAACCGGCGAAGCAAGCTGGCACAGTTCGCAGGAGGACAAGTGGCCGCTCCATATGAGCCTGATGATGACACCGAGACAGGGAACTCCAAGCGAAGCTGAAGTAGGAAATCCGACGAAGTTGGAAGAGGAATCGAACAGCCATGAGCTCGAGTTGCTTTAAATCCATGCATAGACCAGCAGAAGGGACACACACACACACACAGAAGAACAGAGAAAGCAGACAGAGAGAGAAAAAAGCAAGGAGAAGAAAGAGGGCCGAGCTTACCAAAGGCAGCGTCGAGCACCAAAGGGCTTGAGAAATTTGAGCCATCCCTGAGAGGGATCTGTTAGGACCGAGCACCACATTGGGCTCCTTCCATTGTAGACCCGAGAGGTCGAAAAGCTGGTAAGGACAAGAGTCTGTGTACTCTAGTGGCTTGGGAAATCCAAGAACCACCCTGCCAAGCTATTCTGTAGTGGGAGACTCATATTGGGCTCCTTCTTTGTAATTCTCTACTTTAAGACACAATAAAAGAAGGCCACCACTGAAAGCTGGATCGGAGATGTAGCCCTGGAGGATAGGGTGAACTCCTTATTAATTTCTTGTGTTCTTATATTTGCTCACTGTGTTTCTTTGTTGTCTTCCATTTACAAGGGTCTATGTATTTGCAATCTGATCGATCCGTTGCTTCAATAACCCAGACACACACCAACACATGAATCTTTAATACATCCATTTAACAAATTCTTAACTGAGATCACTCATAGGGTGATTATCAGATCAACTCAAGGTTTTGAAATAACTGAAGAATGCAACAAGGATGCTGACGATATTCAATTTTTTTTGTCAACAATTCTATCTTCACTTTGAGATATTCCATATTGCCAAAGGAGGAGGTTTCATAATACAAAGGAGATACGTCATTGCAATCAATTACTCCTAGCTCAAAAGAGAAAGTAGAAAAAGGTACTTAACTTTTAATTTCAAAAAAAAAAAAAAAATTAATCACCATGATGATTTTGGAAATACACTAGGCCTATACTTATGAAGAATCAATGGTGCATGGAGACTTGATTATTTGCGTTCAAATTGGCCATATGAAAGTCATTAAAGTCTAAATGAAGTTGTGTCATAAAGATTTGGAAATTAAAATTTGTAATGAGAGTTCGATATTCTTTGAAATTCAAGTCAAGTAGGAAATTTGAAATTTGAAATTGAATCAAAACCTAATTAGATTTAAAGGTTAATTAAGAAAATTGAAGTTAATTAAAACAAAAATACCTGGTTGTATTTCATTGAAACAAAGAAGGGTGCATGATTAGTGTTACACGACACTCTACCAAATTATGTAAAGTCATTACATGAGCATTGAAGTCTAGTTGAGAATGGGGAGTCATTAAAAATGTTAAGTCAAGTGTACAATCATGATTAGAACAAAGTAAAGTGAAGTTGAAGTCATGTCATTGGTGCATCAATTAAGTTTGTCAAACCGAGGTCATATGTCTCTTGTTGGATCTTGATCAACTCCAACAAGAAACATGTTTTGTAAGCATGTAAATTTATGAAGAATATTGCCGGTGTCTTATTTGAAGGAGATGTCCCTCCTCCAAGAAACAATTTATGCAGGTATAGTAAATGTTTTAAAGGGAGAATTATGCAAGAAGATGAAAAAATAAAATGCAGAAGAGAGAAAAAGGCGTAGACTCCATGAGGAATTGATGTCAAAGAACAAGCAACATGAACAAAGAAGATGCAAGAAGAAGAAGAAATCTTTGTGAATGAAGTAGATAGATGAAGAGATAAAGAAGTATGAAAAAGAAAAGTGTAAACAAGATGTAGAAAGAAGATGATGACAAAGAGAATGGATCCCTAAACTTGAGAAGGAGAAAAGAATGAAGCAGCAAAAAGAAAGTGTAAAAAAAAAAAACTAAAGACAACAAAGAAAGTTTGATGCATCAGGGCAAGAAAAAGCAACAAAATGAAGCACTCGAAGAATTCAAAAGGAAGGCGAAAGAAGAATAAGAAGAAAAATATAAAGATGCAGGTAGAAGAACATGGAGCAAGGTAAGACTAAT
Organism: Pinus taeda; assembly: GCA_000404065.3. Lineage (NCBI taxonomy): Eukaryota > Viridiplantae > Streptophyta > Pinopsida > Pinales > Pinaceae > Pinus > Pinus taeda. The sequence continues at coordinate 18,350 of APFE030814548.1, read as the reverse complement.
AGTATCATGTGTTCAGAATTGATATATAGATAATTCATGAAAACAACATCCCTAAAAAATTTAATGGTCCATAAATTTTGGATGACAAAAAGGAAATGCTAGGTTAGCCTAATTAGAAATGTAAATTGAATGTATTAGATTCAATGTAATGTAAATCTTGATGATGCAAGTATACCCCCATTGAAGAGGCAGTGGTGCTCAATAACGACTTGTTATGAGAGAGTAAGTGGTGTTCAATGACCACTTGTTGTGAGAGAGGTAGGTGTGTGGTCATCTGAAACCACCTGATATAATGTATGTTTGTAGTAAGCTAAAACGACCTAAGGTTTGTAGGGTCGAGGGTAATCCAAGAAAACCCACGGTATGGTTACGTGTAAGCCGGAAAACCATGGTTGATTAATGATGATGTTATAGGGGGAGTTAAAGGTATAGATATAAATATATGTTGTTGAACCATGTACAAGAAAAGGTTTCCTATAGCACTGATGGATATAGCAGCTGGCAACCCATGCATTTTGGTGGATGGTAACTCTTTTTTATGGACTTTAGCAAACACAATATTTATGTTTTGCAGGTACAAGATGAAATTTGAATATAAATGAAGATGAAAGAAAAAGACCAAAGAAGAAGAGTGTAAAAGATTAAAGATGAAAATGGGACCAATTCAAAGAATAGCTAAAGATAGAGAAATCACAAATACTTGTTAATGGGGGGTATGAAGGAATAACTCCTACTTTGAATTATATTTAATCTCTAGGTATGAAAATAAAATGTAATAAAGTAGACCAACTATAGAAGTCTGCGTAAGAATAAGATATTTGAATAGGAATTAAGATGTTGACATTATGGCCTAATGTGTTGGCCTTGATGTCAACCTGCATTTGTCACTACAATTTTCAACCTAGATTGTTTGATGGCCAGCATTAGAGTTGCAGGAGGAGATACATGCTTGGTTAGAAAATGTCTTTGATGCTTACAAAGGTTTTTGAAAGGTTTGCAGAGGTTGCAAATGCTTGTACAGGTGTGTCAATGAATGAGGAAGAGCGTTGGCAGCTTAGTTACAGGTTTAATTTGAAGAAGATTGAAATATTTGAAGTTTGTGATACATATGCTACTTCTATGAGATAAAATACGTACATATGTAAATGTTAAGAACAAGAGTTGCATATGCGACCCTATCAGCACAAAATAAAACACCACAAGCAAAACCAATTGTTTTCCCATGGAATTTATGCGCACAAAAAATAGTCAAAAATCCAGCAAATGAATACCAAAGATTTTCCTATGGTAATGAAAAGGGAGAAAGGCTATAAAAGGAAGGGAATCAAGTTCGATCAACTAGGGTGTGCAGTTGAGGAGTTATTATGTGATTTTTTATGGAAGAGGTATGCATTGGGGAACAAGGATTGGAGATTAGATGGGTGTGTGATTTCCCAGATATGATGCAGATCAAGGAGACAGTGTGAAGCAATGTTAGATTTGTTATTTGCAGTGACTAACAAATGTTGATCCATGTGTTGTAAGGATCTAATATTGCATAATTTCTATATTTGAATGTAATGATATGGAGTACGGTCTCTATTTCTTTAATAACATGTGATATTACTTCAAAACTATTCTGCAATAATGACTAGTGCACATATCTTATATGGATTGACAAAAGTTTTATGGTAGAGAGTGCATGTTTTATCTTGCAGATACTAATGATCATTGATGATTGATGAGAAATAGTTTAGAAATAAGTCTAGTAGCATAAATTTTGTGATCTTGTTTTCTTTATGTGCCTGAGTCAAATTGGATGAGACGGAATGATGCTTTGCTTTTGGGTATATGTATGTTGTTTTTTCTATGAATATGGAGAGTATGGTTTAAGGCATTTTATTGATTTATGATGAGCGCATTGTTTACTCTTGCATGCACTAAGAATTCATTGCAAATATATGTGTGGCTGAGATTAGTGTGTTATTTGACAGTGTATGCATAGATCATTGTGTTGTTTTGACAATGCATGCAGAGATCGATGTGGCAGAGATATAAAATAACAAAGGTTCATGCATGTCATTGCTTGTCTTATAATGATTGATTTGATGTTGATTGATTGACAAAAAGAGATTAATTATTATATCATTGAGTTGTTTATCTATGGATTTTTATGGAAGGCTTGATAGTGAGCATTGCAAAGATCAATTCTAGAATTTGAGATAGTTGTTGCTTGTGATTCAGAGGTCTATTAGACCAAGGTTTTGATTGATTGATTTTGAAACTTGAAATATGATGAGTTAATGGAATGAGTGTTGATGAGAAGACTTGTATATGATGTGTGTCTATTATCCTGCTTAGTTGATAAGTTAGTTGCTACTTGTACTTGACAATTTGGTACAATTAGGGTTTGATTAAACATGTGCTATAGAGGGTTGTTGCAGAATTGTCACATGTTTGTTGAGATGTATTACATTGAGTTAATGGTTGGTTTACAAGGGATCTTGTTGTACATTCAAATATTGTGTTTGTTGTAGAAAGGATTTGGCATAAAATATGGCTTGGCTAATAATTATCTGAGATTTGTACATATTTAAAAATGTACCGAGTTGATCTTGTTGATGTAATAAAATGTAATTTTCATATTTATTAATTATTATTATTTTATTTTATTTTCTGGTCAAATCATACATTTCATTCTTATAGAATCAAAAGAGTCAAGAATTTATTTTGAGTCAAAAAGAAAAATTTATTTGAGTCTAATCCCATTTGGATTTTTGCAAAGAAAATAATTTTGAATCTTTATTGAGTCAGAGTCCACCAAAATGTACAAGTCATCTTGGGCCTCCAAGAGCCACCCATTCGCCCTCCTAGATAGATATATATAGAGGACAATTCAATTGCTTTGAGGGACATCCATTCATCATAACTATACATATCTTATGCACCTAACTAATGAAGAAAAGGACAAAGAAGTAGGAAATAAAGAACTCACACAAGTGGAGAAATTTATGTGTAAGACAGAAGAATTTTAGAGCTTATTCTAGGCCTAAAATTTCAAGAGAGAAATTTCAAGGAGGCCCAAAATTTCATGAGCGAAATTTCAGAAAAGTGATAGTTTGACTTATGTTGACTTTGCATTTGGAGGTGACTTGGAGGAGGGTTGGACTTTGGAATTTTGGTGGTATTTATGGTCTTGATCTTGGTATTGGTCTTGGTCTTGGATATCTCATTTTGATCTGATTTTATAAGAGAAGGATTGTTGTTGGGTTTTCCCCTTTATGGGGTTTTTCGCAAGCCTAATTAATGGTGTCTCTTGTCTCGTGTGCATTGTTTTCTCTATTTTTTCTACTGTGTATTTTCTTGATGACAAAACCAAACATGAAAAATACTAAGAAAAAAATGCATATCAGTCACAAGTAATTACCATGATAAGAAATTTTATCATCCATAGGAATTTCAACATGGTATCAAAGTTAAGGAAGATCAAATAAGCAAGAAAGTCTACCTCATTCGGTGATGGAATTTTGTGACATCATTTCATTTTTTTGTAGATCTAAGACACAAATCCAAGTCCTCTAGTGACTTGACTGAAATAAGCACTTATCTCTACTAAGGAGGTTGAAGTTAGCAGTTGACCAGAAAAACTCGGGTTTGTAATCTGAGGTATTGTTGAAGCCCTGAAAATTGGGTCTACAACAAGGGGGATACCCACCCGGTCCGGACCTTGGTTAGCAGCTCCTTTTCCATTTGGTATAGTGGGTCCGAGTGGGGATATGGGACCAGTTTCCCAATTTATGTGTGTGTGTGTGTTGAGAATTGATATTTCCTTCCTAATAACTTCTAAGTAAAATGCGTTTATTCTAAATCTAATGTAATTGTAGTCTAATGAACAGAAATATCTAATTCTAAAACTAACCAAGGATTTAATCTTTCAATTATGTGATCTAAAATGATTTCAAATGGAAATTGGTAATAAAGATCATTCAACTGCTATGAGAAAAGAATTCAATAAAGATAAACCATTTTGTATAAAAAGTTAGATGAAACAATTGTGGAAAACATATCACATAATAAGTTACTCATATATTAAGCATAAATAAATAGCTATCACTGTACAGAAGTGCCAAATGATAACTCAAGCATTCAAACATTCATATATAAATAACTGAACATGAATATCACCTTAACACATAAGCAGAAACAGTTAAGAGATAAAAATACCATTTATAACTAGTTCTACTCATGAGCTTCAGCAATAATGATTTATCTCTTCTTAATCCAACATCTACTAAGAGTACAAAAGTGCAACATCAGTAGTAGATATTAAACGCAGATATCAAT
>APFE030814548.1:0-13691 GCA_000404065.3 Pinus taeda | reverse complement strand
TGCATGTTCTGAGGACAAGTTTTTGACAAATTTCAGGACCCTTCTCTAAATGCATGAGAAGGGTTTAAATACTACTAGCTAAATCTAAAAATAATTTATTACAAAAATGTAGGATGCGGTTTAAATGACCATCCTCATTTCAGGCCAAAAATTAGCAAAACTAAAACTAAAACTGGCAACTAACTATTTATATATATGTTCCTTGTAGTCACAAGTGTTCAGCATTTGATTGAGGAGAGTAGGTTGGCCGACTTCCGAATTTAGTTGTCCTACGAAAACAGAATTGGCAAGTGTTGGCGCTATCTTCTCGGCAAAATTAATGATACATTTGAGAGTCATGCACTGGCTGTGTGGTTTTACCAAGTACGTCCAATAAGAATCCCAATTCAACTTGGTTAACTTTTTGATGGACTTTGCTCTTTCTTGAGCCTTATGTCTCCAGCTTGTCTGTAGTTGCTGTACATTTGGTAAATATTTACATACCACTTGAGGATATTCTTGATAAATACCACTGGTTTTAGAATTTAGGTTTTGCCTTTCGCCTTTAGCACTTTTTCCTACAAATTTCCAGGCTTACAGGCAACTGAGCGATTAGAGGCTTTCCTTCTTGAGGGGTTTTGCCCAGAGATGCGCGATTCGGAAACTGCCTCCATTTCTCGATCTGGACTTCCCTGGTGCAATTTTTGCCTCTTGTGCGCTTTTGTTAGAGGGTATAAACCTTAAATTTTGTGGAAAGAACAACTCCATGAGTTTTTGATTTTGAGTTTTAAATTCTCTATTTGTGATATTAGCACTATAAAGTACCCATTTGACCATGTCCATGTATGGAAGAATTTTGGGCCTCACTGCTATCCGGTGTAAAAACGAACATGCTAGTTCTATAATAGACGCCTCAGACGACCCGCGTGAATCTGCAGTTGTTGTAACCTCCATTACTCTAGGATTTTCTTCCTCGAGTAGGTTGTACATGCTTTCCCAAGTAGTAATACCAGCATATTTGTTACAGGTGGTGTCTGTGTATAAGGGCGTCATTTCTTTATCTTCAGAACTCGGAGCTTTACCCTTCTTTCCCATAATATCTTGAACACTTCTATGTATACTTCTCTACTCTTTGCTCCTACAGTCTACAAATAAGGAAAGAGTAATGATAAGAAAAAGGTGACGGAAAAGCTTTAAATACCGAAAACATATAAAATATATCACCCTACGTGAAATGGCTCTTCGATTAGATCAAAACCATATTTCATTAATGATTGCCAACTAACTCATTAATTAACATTAATGCACATAATTGGGCATCAGTTTATGGGAAAAACTTTTTCGAACAACGAGCCGTGTAGATCTGCGATAAGGAAATTTTGTGATTTGCTTCGCAATGACGCAGATCGCAATATCGCTAATTCATTGCGTGTGGCAAATCATCCATTAACGTGTTTTCTGCGAAATGTGATTTGTGAGACTCGCCATCGCATATTGGCGGTTTGAGGCATTTCACCTTAAGTGATATTTGAGGCATGCGATGCGATGAGTGCCTTTTAGTGCGTGATTTCGCATCGCAATTTCGTAATCTTAGAATTCCGCTTGTAGGAAGGCATCCATTACCTTTTTGTGATGCGACGTTTTTTATTAAGAGAGTGGTTTTATTAGAACTTATCATAAAACTTAAGTATTTTTAGATTTTTCAGGTATTCTCCTAAGTTTATGATAGCAATTTTATTCAAAAAGGAAATACAAGCACTAATTTATTTATTTTTTAATTTTTTTAATAAGGGTCCTCACTTATTTAGTATTAGTAATATTACTAAATAAGAAGGGGGGTTGTTTCTAGCCACAACAATTGGCAATTCACTTGGAAGAACTAGTTATCTCTGCTTTTCTTTTGAATTTTCTAAACTTCCAAAACATAAAACTTTTCTAGAAGATCAAACTTTATTATGGAAAGATAAAGTACACCATGGTTTCAGTTGTTGAGGATAGTTTGTTTCTTCTATGTTAACTTTGATTATTTACTTCCTAAAGCTAGTCATTGTATTTACATCAGTCATTACTTAGTTTATAAAGATAAAAACAAAGCCTTCTCTGTAAATCAGTTTTAAATATGCTCATTTGTCATAGGTAGAGCCTCTGCTGCCAGCAGGCGTTTATAGCCTCGACAGGGTTACCTATTACCCAGCAATGATCATGTATCCTACTTAGAGAAATGTACGATTTTCAAAGCGAAATCCATATCCACACTTATTGCTTTTATTTTATTTTAATCCTTAAAGAACAATGTCTTGGTTTGGTAGCCAAATTATGACAGTGCCACTCACTTGATTTATAACTTTGCTGAACAAGCTGGCTCGTGATGATACCCCTTGTCTTTTGATTGTAACAATCTCGAGTCATTGCCCTGTTGTGGTATGCAGTTTTGGCAAAGTCAGCAAGCTATAATATCTGTGATCATGATAAGTCGGCTCGTGATGAGACCTCTTATTCTTTAAGTCAAAGTGTATCCCTGGATTATTCCTTGAAGCTCGTAATTTCCTAAGTGGGGAGGAAGTCATTGTTTCCTTAAGAATAGCTCTGGACAACAATTGTAGAGTTTTCTGGAAAGAGTTTTTTTACAGAAAATCTTTGTTTTGTTATTGATACTTTTCATTTGACTAATATAAAAAAAATTCCCACTAAAGGTCATTTTTTATCAAAATTTACAAGGTTGAAACTAGTATCATTTTCAGGCCTATAGCCTTTGACTGTATCTTTCAATAATAATGACCAATTTTCTAAATCAATTCTACTTATACAAGCGAAAAAACAAAATCTAAAAGAAATACTTGTCTTTTTCATGAATTCCAAATGTAACTATTTACAATTGGTTTTATTATGAAGATAAAGGAAAAATTAATTTACAAAAATAGAAGAATGATCTCCTATGGAAAGTATTTTTTGAGGATCTGCCCGTTAACAGGTAAAGATTCTCTTTTTCCTGTTAAATCCTGTAACATAAAAGTAGATGGACCTGTGATTTCTGCAATTTGGAAAGGGCCAAGCCACATTCGTTGAAATTTCGTATGTTTGCCCTTTTCCTCATGAGCCTTGTCCCATTTTAAAACTAGATCTCCAATCTGAAAGTCCTTTCTGGATATCATGTTTGAATCAAAAGAAGCTTTTACTAATGCTTGGTGATAAGCATGAGTTATTTTAGCCTGTTCTCGTTGCTCTTCTAGCTTAAGGATTTGCAACTGCCTTAGCTGTAAGGAAGAAGTTGGTGTTTCGTCAATATATTGAACTAAGGCCAAAGAAGGAATCGCTAGATGAGTAGGAAGGACCACTTCTTTCCCATAAACTAAATTAAAGGGAGAAGTGCCAATGAAGGCTTTCTACATTATTTGGTCTGCCCATAGAGCATATATTAAGGATTTGTGCCAATTCTTATGAGTTTGATCAATGGTTCGCTTAATGGTTCTGATTAAGTTTTTATTCATTGATTCAACTAACCCATTCCCCTGTGGGTAATAATTGGCAGAGTATTTAAGCTTAAAACCTCTTTTGAGCGTAAATTCAGTCATAGCATTGCTAGAAAAATACAATGCATTATCAAACATTAAAGTAGAGGGTAAACCAAACCTGGTGATTATGAACTGATCTATGAAATCAATGATGTGTTCAGCATTAGCTGTCTTGAGAGGAACTGCTTCTACCCATTTAGTAAAATAATCTGTAGTTGTAAGGATATACCTATGATGTTTAGAAGAGTGAGGAACGATCTCACCTATTATACCCAATCCCCATTGATCAAAAGGTTGCTCAATGTTGATTGGTTGCAAAGGTAACGATGGTTTCTTTTGTCTCCCAGCAGCAGTTTGACAAACTTGACATTTCCTTACGTAGCTATGTGTGTCTTTGAATAGTGTAGGCCAATAATAGCCTGCGCGCAGGATTTTATGTGTTGTAGCACCTCCAGCATAATGTCCACCTGCTGGTCCATCGTGGAGTTCCTGCAACACCTTTTCAACTTCAGATTTCTCAAGACATCTAAGGAGAACATAATCATAATTCATTCTAAAAAGTACATCGTTCACGAGCTGATATTGCTTAGCCTTCAACCTTAGGGCTCTTTTCTTTGTATAATCGAGATTTGAAGGAGCATATCCATTCTTTAGATAAAATATGATATCAGCGTATAATGATTCAACATCATTTAGGCTTACCTCATACGTTTGTATTTCTGCAGATGGTATTTCAGAAATAAGCGACGCTCCAACCATCATTTTGCAAAAGCCTTAACCTTTTAGAATATTTGCTAGTTTAATTTCAGCATCGTATTCTTGTAAGGCAGTAACCCAATTGGCTCTTTTCTCACCCACGTCTTTTTGTACTAAGAGATTTCTTACCGCTGGAAACAGTACTATGATTTTTGTATAGGTTTTAAGCAAAAAGGGCCTGAAATGTTTGATCGCTTTGAAAACAACATAAACTTGTTTCTTGACGTCTGAATAATTTAATTCAGCCCCTTGTAGATTGGAACTAAAAAAGGCAATTGGGGCTTCCGCCTTGTCTTGATTTGCTTGAGTGAGTATTGCAGCATATGATCTGTCAGAGGCAAATGTATATAAAATGAAAGGATCGAAAAAATTTGGGGTTGCTAAAGATGGAGTGTTAACAATCGCTTGTTTAATTGGATTGAATGCTTCATATTCGTCTTGGCCCCATTTGAAGATTGAGTTCTTTTTAATCATTGCTTGTAAGGGAGATACGATCCTTGAAAAATATGGAACAAATCTCTTTACAAAATTAATCTGGCCAAGGAAGGATTGCATAGCTTTCTTGTTGTGAGGCAAGGGTATTTCAGAAATCTCTTTGATTCTGTCAAGATCAATATGGATTCCAGATTTTGACACTATAAATCCAAGAAGTTTTCCTTCACTTAATGCAAAAAAAAGAGACTTTTTTGGGTTAAGTGAAATTCCATACCTTTGGCAACGTTGGAAGATCTGTTTTAAATTTCGCAGATGATTACCTCATTTTTTTGAATATACAGTTATATCATCCAAGTAGATTACTACTGATTTGTTTACTAATCCCTTAAATGCGATGTCCATGGCCCTTTGAAAAGTGGCGCTAGTGTTGATCAGACCGAAAGGCATCTTTTGATATGCATAAGTACCCCATTTGGTTCTGAACGTGGTCTTTAATTGATCGTCGGGATGGACCAAAACTTGATTGTAGTCGGAGAAACCATCCCAGAAGGACATTAATTCTGACCCTATAACTGCATGTAATATTTTCTCCATGGGAGGCAAAGGAAAATTATCTTTTTGGCAGGCTTTGTTAAGATTTCGAAAGTCAATGCAAATTCTAATGTCTCCGTTTTTCTTTCTAACGGGAACCATATTAGAAACCCATTTAGAATGTCGAACGGGAAAAATGATTTTTGCTTTTAATAACTTATTGAGCTCAGATTTAATCTGGTTTTCTAGATTAGGATGGATCTTTCTCAGCTTTTGTTGGACAGGTTTTTCATCATTTATCATTGGGATAGTATGTGGAATGATAGAAGTGTCGTAAGTTTTAAGTTCATCATAGTTCTAGGCAAAGACACTTTTGTATTGTTTCAGGAGACGAACATACGCTAATGTTTCTTTAGGGGCTAGGCCAAGACCTAGATTGATATTCTGCGGCTTGGTATCAGATCCTAGATTTACTAATTCATAGTTCAGAGTTGAACTTTGAAGTTTTGAATTGGTAGATCTTTTGAATCGATCTTTCAAATCATATAGGTCTTCCAATTTGACTAATGTTTTTGGCATAGCATTATTAGTGCTATATTATTGCAATTGTTTGTCATGTTGGTCCTCATCTATTATCTGATTGGTGTAAGATCCTTCTGATGTGAGGAAGCTTACAATATCAGGATCATCGTTGAAAATTCTCCAATTGGTAATGTTATCAGGAATTGAGGGTCTGAATATTAATTCAATTGAAAATCCATCAGGGCTATAGTCTTCTGAGGGAATGAGCTTGGAAGCTACGTTTGCCAAAAGGTCAGCACTAGCATTTTAGAGTCTAGGAATTGATGAAATATTGAATGCTATAACATGTTCAGTCAGATCTTGTATTAAAGATTGATAATGCTTTAAATGACCTGATAGACAATGTATAGTATTTCATACCTGTTTGATAACAATTTCAGAATCTCCGAAGACTTGTAGATATTTGATATCTAATCTGATTGCTTTGTATAATCCTTGGACTAAAGCCTCGTATTCTGCAGTATTATTGGTGCAATCGAACTTGAGTCTACAAGTTAGCATAGTTTTGTTTCCCTCTGGACTGATTAATACACATCCTGCTCCTGCTCCTGCTCCCTCGTTAGACTTAGAACCGTCAAAAAATAACTTCCAAAATAAAGATTTATTTATAGGACTATCTACGAAATTAACACATTTAGAACTATCTGTTTGAGAAAAAAATTCTACTTAAGATAAAACAGAATGTTCTAAGTAAGTCGAAGTATGAGCATTAAAATTTCCTAAGAAAGATTCAACAAAATAGTTGCCAATTATATTGTTGTTGTATGCTACCGGTTCATTTTCTCCTTCCAATTCTGTTACTATGTATTTCTGATGTCTTTCTCGTTCAACCTTTATTTGATTTGGTTTACCATTGTAAGGGAGCCACATGTGCAACCAATCAGTTGCAAAGTATCCATGAAGCTTTTCAGACCAATCTCTGCTAAGAATTAAGCCATAAAATTATGGAATATCTACAACTAAAATGTCGATAACTTGACATACCTTTGGATTAGATGACAGCCTTATGGTAACCTGATTTAGTTCATCGATCACTTCAACTTGCGACCGGTCTAGCTGCACTATGCGTACTGCTAATTTTTGAGGTTGAACATTCAACTTTGCACATATTGATTTAGGTAGGATATTAGATGAAGCTCCTGAATCAACTAAACAAATATGCAATTTTTTGTTGAAAACTTCATAAGTAAGAAGAAATGGGGGAGTATGAGATCTTGACCTTCCTCCAACTAGAGCGATATCGTTTGGATCAACTTTATTAGTCACATTAGTTGGAGGTCTTCCCATCTTATGAGAAGCTTGCAAGATTACAGCGACGGGCAGAGGTGCAACTGGTACTGCTTGTAACTCTTTCAATAGTATCTTTTGCTGATGTTTTAACTTGCTCAATTCATAAAAATTAATGTTAGCCCTAGTCTTCTTCATGTCTTCTATGATATTATACTCCATCTCATCAAAAACAATCAATGTTTTAGATTGAGTTGGTGAATCTGTTTGGACTGGGCTTGTTTGAGTCACTTTGGGTAATGTCTTCTTTGCTACGACTTTATCCTTAGACATCGAGCTTGCACTCTTTGGCTTAGGAGTAGGTTGAGGAGGATCGAGTTGATTTCTACTTCTAGTACTGACAGGGGATGCCTCTTGATCCTCTTCATCTAGAAGGATGAAATCCCACATTCCTTGTACTTCTACAACTTCTTCTTCATCAATAGGCTCTTCGTTAGCAATTTGCTCTTCTTCTTCTTCTGATTCATCATTTGTAATAGCATTGGGAGGCTTTGAATCAGTCAAAGGATTTATTCTATAAGGCTTGTATGGCTTTTTAGAAGAAGTCTCTGCTACTTGTTTCTTAATGTCAACCATTTCGTTAGACATGGTTTTCAAAACATTCTGCAATCCTTCTAAATTGAATGGGTCTTTTGATTGTTTTTTCTTTGGATCTTCCTTAAAAGTAACCTTTTTAGATTTTCGTTCATCAACAGCGTTTTTATTTTCTAAGGCTATGATACGTTTCTCTACCACTATTGCTTCCTTCATATTGTCAACTAAAGTTGTTTTGTTAGCCCTATCAACGAAGATTGCTATGTTTGATGGTAGAGAAGATATATACCATTCACTTCGAACTTCTTCGCTAGGCTTGGAAGTGGTAGGAATTTTGTTCAACAGTTTATTGAAACATGAGTTGAAATCTTTGATAGGTTCCTTTGACTCAGCCCTAAGGTTAGACAGGTCGTTGATCAGTGTCGCAATAGACCTATCATCACCGAACTTAGTCAAGAATTGTTCTTGGAAAATATCCCAACTAGTGATAGATCCAGATGGTAATGAGAAATACCATGATCTAGCTACTCCTTGCAAAGTGTAAGGAATGATCCGAACAACAGCATCTTCATTAGTAACCCCATTGAGATTTATAGATAACATAAAGTTATTTATATGTTCTTTTGCTAGCATGCTTGCCTCAGGATTAAACTTAGGCAGCTATTTTTCACGATGGGCCGGTATTTGACTCAAGAGCGCAGGCATTAAGACTTCCCTTGGGTTATTCCATGGAGATTGGGCCATCGTTGAACTACTAACAAAGGAAAGCACAGAAGATGATCCCTGTGGTTGGGAAGATGAGGATATTACAGTTCCAGATGATTGATAAGGAGATGTGGAAGTTTCAGTGGACTGGTGGACATTAATCTGAAGTGGAGGGGTGGATGGTTGACTTCGTGTTAGAGAGGTTGAGATGGATGATGATGATGAAAGAGTCTCGCTATCAGACCCTTTAGGTGATTTCCTTGCTCTCTTTCTTGTAGGTAGAGGTAACTCAGTTGGTTCAATACCAAACTTTTCACTCTTCAATTTGGTAAGAGGATGAGCAGGGTTATATTGCAAAGTCACACTACCTTGAGATTTTTCAAATCTTTGGGGTGATATAGAAAATCGCCAAAGTTTATGGATCAAAGATTCAACTTCAGGAGGTTCACTAGTAGATTTCTCTGAAATATTTGGGTTTGTGGCAGTGGTTGTTATTTTATCAACTTCTTGTTCAAGATTTAAAAATTTTAAATGTGATGGAGAAGTTGGGGGAGACGGTGAGGGTGATTTACTCTCAGAATGGTATTTAGATTTAGATTTACTTGCCATTCACAGTTCAAGCCCTCCTTCTAGCGCCAAATATGTTGAAGCCTCGAAAATCGGGTCTATAACAAGGGGGATACCCACCTGATCTGGAGCTTGGTTAGCAGCTCCTTTTCCATTTGGTATAGTGGGTCCGACTGGGGATATGGGACCAGTTTCCCAATTTATGTGTGTGTGTGTGTTGAGCATTGATATTTCCTTCCTAATAACTTCTAAGTAAAATGCATTTATTCTAAATCTAATGTAATTGTAATCTAATGAACAGAAATATCTAATTCTAAAACTAACCTGGGATTTAATCTTTCGGTTATGCGATCTAAAATGATTTCAAATGGAAATTGGTAATAAAGATCATTCAACTGCTATGAGAAAAGAATTCAATAAAGATAAACCATTTCGTATAAAAAGTTAGACGAAACAATAGTGAAAAACATATTGCATAATAAGTTACTCATATATTAAGCATAAATAAATAGCTATCACCGTACAGAAGTGCCAAATGATAACTCAAGCATTCAAACATTCATATATAAATAACTGAACATGAATATCACCTTAACATATAAGCAGAAATAGTTAAGAGATAAAAGTACCATTTATAACTAGTTCTACTCATGAGCTTCAACAATAATGATTTATCTCTTCTTAATCCAACATCTACTAAGAGTGAAAGTTGCAACATTAGTAGTAGATATTAAACACAGATATCAATAAATAATGTTCCATCATCATCAAACCCCTCGAGGTGCAAAAGTGGCATGTTTCTTACAATTTTTTGACAATTTCAGGACCCTTCTCTAAATGCATGAGAAGGGTTTAAATACTACTAGCTAAATCTAAAAATAATTTATTACAAAAATGTAGGATGCGGTTTAAATGACCGTCCTCATTTCAGGCCAAAAATAAAGCAAAACTAAAACTAAAACTGAATCTAAAACTAAAACTGGCAAGTAACTATCTATGTATATGTTCCTTGTAGTCACAAGCGTTCAGCATTTGCTTGAGGAGAGTAGGTTGGCCAACTTCCGACTTTAGTTGTCCTGTGAAAATAGAATCGGCAAGTGCTAGCGCCATCTTCTCGGCAGAATTAATGATACATTTGAGAGTCATGCACTAGCTGTGTGGTTTTACCAAGTACGTCCAGTAAGAATCCTAATTCATCTTGGTTAACCTTTTGATGGACTCTGCTCTTTCTTGAGCCTTCTGTCTCTAGCTTGTCTGTAGTTGCTGCACATTTGGTTAATATTTACATTCCACTTGAGGTTATTCTTGATAAATACCACTGGTTTTAAAATTCAGGGTTTGCCTTTTGCCTTTAGCACTTTTTCCTACAAATTTCTGGGCTTACATGCGATTGAGCGATTAGAGTCTTTCCTTCTCGAGGGGTTTTGCCCAGCGATGCGCGATTTGGAAACTGCCTCCGTTTCTCGATCTGGGCTTCCTTGGTGCGATTTTAGCCTCTTGCGCGCTTTTTATTAGAGGGTATAAACCTTAAATTTTGTGGAAAGGACAACTCCATGAGTTTTTGATTTTGATTTTTAAATTATCTATTCATGATATCAGCACTATATAGTACCCATCTTACCATGTCCGTGTATGGAAGAATTTTGGGCCTCGTCGCTAGCCGATGTAAGAACAAACATGCTAGTTCTGTAATAGATGCCTCAGACGACCCGCGTGAATCTGCAGTCGCTGTAACCTCCATTACTCTGGGATTTTCTTCCTCGAGTAGGTTGTACATGCTTTCCCAAGTAGCAATACCGGAATCTTTGTTACAGGTGGTGTCTATGTATAAGGGCGTCATTTCTTTATCTTCAAAGCTCGGAGCTTTAACCTTCTTTCCCATAATATCCTAAACACTGTTATGTATACTTCTCTGCTCTTCGCTCCTGCAGTTTACAAATGAGGCAAGAGTAATGATAAGAAAAAGGTGACGGGAAAGTTTTAAATGCCGAAAACATATAAAATATATCACCCTACGTGAAATGGCTCTTCGATCAGATCAAAACCATATTTCATTAATGATTGCCAACTAACTCATTAATTAACATTAACGCGCACAACTGGGCATCGGTTTATGGGAAAAACTTTTTCGAACAACGAGCCGTGTAGATCTGCGATAAGGCGATTTTGCGATTTGCTTCGCAATATCGTAGATTGCAATATCACAGATCGCAATATCACGAATCGCAATATCGCTAATTCATTGCGTGTGGCAAATCATCCATTAACGTGTTTTCTACAAAATGTGATTTGCGAGACTCGCCATCGCATATTGGCAGTTTGAGGCATTTCACCTTAAGTGATATTTGAGGCATGTGATGCGATGAGTGTCTTTTAGTGCGTGATTTTGCATCGCGATTTCGCAATCTTAGAATTCTGCTTGTAAGAAGGCATCCATTACCTTTTTGCGATGCGACATTTTTTATTGAGAGAGTGGTTTTATTAGAACTTATCATAAAACTTAAGTCTTTTTAGATTTTTCGGGTATTCTCCTAAGTTTATGATAGTACTTTTATTCAAAAAGGAAATACAAGCACTAATTTATTTATTTTTTTTATTTTTTGAATAAGGGTCCCCACTTATTTAGTATTAGTAATATTACTAAATAAGAAGGGGGGTTGTTGCTGGCCACAATAGGTATATAAAAGGCAATTTCTATGGTACCTTATATCTCTATGATGCAAGTTCCTAAGTCATATCTCTGTCTGTGATATGATTTTTTTTGTGATTTATCTCTCTCTATATAATGCAAGCTACAATGTCTCTCTAAGATGTGGATTTGTGGCAGTATCTCTATGTGATGCAAACTTATGACAATCTCTCTATGATGAAAACTTGTGAAAGTCTCTCTATGATGTGAACATGTGATAAATCCTTCTATAATGTACGCATGACATATGTAATGAACTAAGGAAAAAGAATATGTTTGGCTTGTGACAGAACAAGGACATGGAAAAATTTGGAGGGTTACAGACGAATCTTTTGTGGAATGTGATTACCCTACCCTAGTGTACTATGGTATGGGAAATGCACCTATGGAATTATTCTTTTGCAAATTGGATCAAGACCTATAATACTTCTTTGGGGCAATATCACTATACAAGTTAAGAGACAAGCATCCAAACCTTTTTGAAAATCCACTATCATCTTGTGAAAGGAATGCAAATGGAACTTACTAACATATACAAGCATTATTCTTTGAATACGAAAGGTTTTATGGCATTTCTTTGGGGCATCAGAAGCAACATATTTTTTGAAGATTCAAGACATATGAATTTCCTAAAGTTCTATACCAAGAACAGTGAAGTGTTTACAAAGACAAATACAATGCCCTAAACCTTTGACTAATCTAAACCTCACTGTGAAATTATAGTGCGATGGCATCCAAAAAAAAAATCGTTGATGCAAGTTCCTATAGCATCTATCTCTATGATAATGAAGGTCTTCTATGAAACCTATATATCTACAACATGACAGTCATATAAATAGTTAGGTTAAAGATCTTGTGAATGAATCATGAATAACATACAAAATAAATGTATGGGAATATATATCAAGCAAAGGAGCAGGTAATAGGAGTTAATTAATTACAAATGTGATCAGAGGTCTGAATTTTTTGAACCTGTGGTGACTTGAGACTCGAACAACCAAGCTTACTGTAGCATTATATCTCTAAAATAAAAGACATTCATGATGGCACCTATATTTGTGCTATTCAAGGCATCTGATTTCTTTTAAGTTTGAATAATTCCATCTCGTTCTCTATATGTTTATACCAAGAACTCTCAGAACAATTTAACAAAAACAAGGATTTGAGCCTATGACAAAACCTTTTGTGGAGACAATTCAAACCTTCTACAACATTGTGGTATATGAAATTATGTGGAACTGATATGTGAGTTTTTCTTGATGAACTATATTAATTTAAGGTTGGAACTTCTCAAGGATCAAGCATCAAGCCTCATTCTTATAACATACGAATTCTTGGAAGAATAACTAGACTAAGCATGGAAGCATTGCAAGCATTTTTTTTTTAAGAAGCCTAAATATTTGAAGGTCAAAGATATAAGGAACCTATGTTAGAGGAATATGATACAGGTCAACTAAATAAAAAGGTTCACATCTTTGCAAGAATGGTTTAGGTAATATTGTAAGAGGTATGTATAATTCTTGTTCATTTGTGATTAATAACCTATGTCAATTATAGGAATGCTAATATAATGATCTAATGCTATTGAAATATAGTAGTACATTATATAAAGGATCTGTATATTTGAAAGATCATTAATATATGTTGACACCTAATCATTGGGATTGTGTAAACATTTGTAAATAATGTAAATAATAAATAATAGAAAATGAAGAGACATTGGGAGGTGAAGCCCAAAATTCTCTCCCTCCTATATATAACCATAAATAATCTTAATGAATAAACAATTTGATTTGAGGAGTTACCTCTTGTCTTGACATGGTATCAGAGCCAACTCCATTTTTAGTTTTTTGCCCTTGTAACTCCTTCTGCCATTTCTACAGTCTGTCATATTCTCCATTCCTATGCTCTCTTGTTATGAAACCAGCTCACAAAAAGATAGAAAAGATAGTTGAATGCCTTAGAATTCAGCATCTTCGAGGGGGAAACCTCCTTTACATTACACAAATGAACAATTATTCGATGATTCAAATGACAAAACATCCTTTCTATATATAGGAGTCTAAGGAGTCACAATATAACCCAGCCGACCTAACAATAATAATATAAAGCCA
>APFE030814540.1:54673-117564 GCA_000404065.3 Pinus taeda | reverse complement strand
CAATAGAAGTCAACACTTTGACTTATCTAGATCTAGCATAGATCATTTCGTATAACGATGAGATCAGTTGAAGACATTCTGCTTCAACTGATTCTCCAAGGTGATGGCTTCACTTATCCATTTCGTCCATTTACACCTTATCATGGGCCACCATCTCATCTGCTTTCATCATCATGCTGTCCATGCCCATTATGCTGCATCATACATCATCATGCAGTCTCATTGATGTTGCCTCATACATCAGCTGCCCTTGCATCATGTTGTTCATTGCTGCTACAGGTATGCCACCAATGTATCACTGCTGTACTACTGCATCACTGATATTTTCAGTACAGCTACCATTATTGCTGCACCATGACTGTCCCTACATCATGCTGTCCATGATCTGCATCATGCTGCTCATGATCTTCATGCTGCCCATTCATCATGTTACGCTGTACCCAAATATCACTGAGTTGATCTCAACATCATGGATCTGCACCCATCTAATGTGTACTCAATGACTGGTTTACTGCTCTCATTGATATACAGAGATTTCTATTATGACAGTCATTTCATTATATCAACAAGGTCTCCAATGAGGTCTACAGCATGATGACCATCTCTGATATCCTTATCATTACTGCAACAATGATTATTAGATTGTAGTAGCTTGGGTACAGCTTTTCCTTATAAATAGGCATGTGATCTATAGAATAGATCCATGATATGGTCATCCTTATACTAGGTATTCTACAGGCATACCACAACAGCATATAGTCATACCTTATCCATGTAATACGAAGACTGTCATACCAAGGGTGGACTGTGTCTTCATTCCAGCGTGGACAGTGTACAAGTGCCAAGCTGTGCGTATATATATATATGTATATATATAAGTTTTGTGTAGACTGCGTTTAGGCTGCTATTGGCAGCGTATTAGGGCCTCCGTATTAGCTGTGTATAGAACCTCCTCTTAGCTGCATATTAGGCTCCAGTTGCTGCGGAATAGGATCACTGTTTCGCTGTGAATAAGGGCTCAACAGACTACGGATTTAGGGCACCTTAGGACAGCGTATAAGGGCCTCTTTGAACAGCGAATAAGGGTCACCCTTAACTGCGGATTTAGGGCATCTCTGGACCTGCGGTTACTGCGCTCCTTCGGCTCACTGCGGTGCTGCGGCTCCTGCGGTTACTGCGGGCTCCTGCGGTTAGGGCATCACCCTTGGGCCAGCGTTATCTTTTTGGTTCTCCCTTCCAAAAACCCAGCGTGGAGAGGAGATCACCTCAAGGATACTGTTCAAAATGACTTCAAAATCCTCACCAATATTTTACTAACAACATGGATAATGATAAAGACACGTCGGTTGGGCTTCTAGAGCCTACATAAGCGCTGTCGGGCTTGATAAATAATTATATAAACAAAATAAATTCATTCTCCATAATACTTATCGAAATCGGATGATCTTTGGATCAATCCTACACCTCTCGACGAGAGGGATCCAATAAAAATATCAGCTGCCATAAATAAGCTAATCCACATGGAGTTTGGCCCTAGTTGCCAATTTAACAGACCAGCCCTTGCCTTTTGGAGGATTTTGGCACAATTATCAGGTGGAGTTTCAAGCGGGATTTAGAGGGGTTTTCAGAGACAGCGCAGATCTCCAGGAGGGTTATTTTCGGGGGTCGGCCATTCCAGGAAAGCTTTATGGGTTTTTCTGGGTTTCTTGAGTAGAGCCCGAATCCCAAGTTTCAACTTTTTCCGAGGGGAGTAGCCCCAAATCATCATTTGTTTTCTAGCAGCAGCAGCATCCACGCAGAGGCCATTCTTGCCATTCTGAGAGTATTTCTTCACCCTTGTACTCATTTTATTGCTCGGTATAATAAAATGGCTTAGCATTTTTCTCGTTGCATTTCTTGTGTATCTATTATATTTCCGGTTTACATTATTATATGATGTTCCATTGTTATTTTATCACTCCTGGGTTATTATATCATTTGCACATATTTGGTTGGAGTTGCTGGGGTTTGAGGAATATTCCGGGTTAGGGATATTACAAAATGTACTTACTTGTGAAGATAGAATCTTCAACCTGGTGATGAACTTGTTGCTTCTAATGATCCTTTTAAGAAGGTTCTTTCTTTGATGAGAGAACAATGCCTTCTTTAAGATGATTTTCTTCCAAATGAGATCCTTGCTTCAATAGAGAGAAGATTGCCTTTTAATCTAACCTTCCTTAGATTTGAAGATTTTCCACTCCTTTGCTGATGTATGAGTGATGATCTTTGAAGTGCTTCTAGGGTTTTGGTCTTTCTTCTTGCTTCCTTCTTGAAGATAATTTCAAGACTCTTGTTAGAGTATATTGCTTCGATCTAGGGTTTGAGTAGATCTTGATTTCTTGCTTGGTGTTCTTTCACTTGCTTTGATCCCTCTTTGAAGCTCGATTTGCGTGTGTCTACTTGCTTTGAATGCCCCTTCTTGACTTCAACAGCTAAGCTCTGACACCATGTTGAGAAATATAGGACATGAATAGTTAAAAGATCTCTCTACTTGATAATTGCTTGTGATATACTTTTACTTCTTAGCTTATAGTCTTTTCTTTGTTATGTTATTATTATGTTCTTTTCATCAAGGCAATTACCAACATGCACAATAAAAGACAAGTGACACAGTATATAGGGTTGTCAGCCAGGGCCAAAACCTCTAACATCTTGAGAGGAAAATCCGATTAAAAATTCATCTTCTAGATCTTCAATTGATGAATACCAAGACCATGACAAAGACCCTTGACTCTAGTATCCTCCCAAGAACCTTGTCACTAACCTTGATGCTCTACCTCCTCCCTTTCTCAACTTTCTTCAAACTTCTCTCCTCACCTCCTTCTAGAGAAACTCGATCTCTATACTTCACACTGCTACTTCTCGACTTCTCCTAGAGAAACTCGGTCTCTATGATCTCACTTGCTTCCTCTAGAGAATATCAGTCTCTACATCTCTATCTCAATTACCCAAAACAAGTATCCAGAAGAATCCTTCCTTCGTTGACCAGAAGAAAATTCCTTTGTTGTCGAGAAGAGACTCTCCTTATCACTTCTTCGCACTTCTCTTTGTAGCCCTTCTTTGCACTTCTCCACCAAATGCTTATCACCAAATGCTTATCGAGTTTCTTGCTCTAAGTGAGGCCGAGTGTGGCTTATATATACACCTTTCCTCATGTCCTTTAGGCCAACATGATTACTTGTAGTTAGGTCGACTTGAAGAGGATAAGTGACAACGTCTTGGAGGGTATTTTACATAGACAAATTTGACCTTTCACAAAGTGTAACATGACTTCATTACATGACAATGACTATCATTTTATGACTCGATGACAAATAATTCCTAAAGACTCTCAATGGGAGTCTTGACTCAAAAACAAAATCTCTTGCTCATGAAACCCATGAAGCAAGTCAATATAATAATTTTGTTTTTCTTCTTTACATCTCATTACATAAAATCATAATTACATGTCATTATGAAGACCGAACCTAGTTACATTTTCAACAGAAAAGCCCTTTCTCCCACATGTGTCAGCATATATGGCATCTTTTGTTATGATTTTGAGCTATGACATTGCCTTGTAACCTCTATCTTGTGGGATGAGTCTCATATAAATAGAGACTCCCCTCTTTTCATTTTATCATCATCACACATTACATTCTTTTCCTCTCTAAGAGAGTGTGAACTAGTGTTTTTCACTACTATGGGAAAGATGTGATATTTATTGGTTTGACATTCTTGTGGATGTGATTGTTGCATGGACACATTATTCTAGGATTAAAAGAAGTGTCTTTTATGGATAATTTTTTAAGTTTAATGTCTTATCGTTGATATTTTGCATGTTAACTGTTTAAAGTAGGGTTTCTCTTTATGCCACAACTAGATGCTTAACTATTGCTGAAATCTTGCTACATCATTGCATGTAAAATTGTTCTCTCTAAGGCCTATAGAGAAAATCTTAACGTACAGGCCCTATATTTAATTTCTCCCCTCACAAGAGTAATAGTTAAGGTTTTGAAACTAGACGCCAAAGCCATCCCCCCTTACTCCATCGAGATTTATCCTGTCAAGTTTAACCCTACCAACTCCAATAAACCCTTGTATGATAAGGCACTAATTGTTAGAGTGTTGATCATCCTTAAACTTTTCTAGATTTCATCTTCCTTTTCTCTCTCTTAGATGTCTAGGGCAGTTGCTAGGGTTTCTAGGATTGATTTATGCATTAAAGCGAATTTTGTGGATGAATGTCGCTCATAAATTAGGATTCACATCTATAAATTATTTCAAAGCAAAATATAGAATAGTGCATGGTTGTGCCCTCCTATTTAGGGTCAATGTCACCCTATTTTCGTTCTTATGCACACCTAACAACCATAGAAATAAACTTCTTAGTCAAATCCTAGTCTCTATTGGAAGATCTTTAATCTTTTATTGTTGAATCTCCTATTTAGGGTCAATGTCACCCTATTTTCGTTCTTATGCACACCTAACAACCATAGAAATAAGCTTCTTAGTCAAATCCTAGTCTCTATTGGAAGATCTTTAACCCTTTATTGTTGAATATCATTTTTAGATATTTTCTAGCGCTATTATATGACATTGAATATCCTTTCATTGTATATCATCCAAACCCTAACTTAAAGCATCCTTATTATCAGTGTAGGTATAGAATATTTGAACCATAGTATTGAAAACCTAGGTCATCTTAGGCATTGAAGGTACTCTATCCAATATTATAGACCTTTATTCATCACCATGAGCCATAGCACTAGAACATCCTTTAGGTGATTTAGGGAGGCCTCCCTTGTGGTTTGATTCCACTAAAGAGTAGGAAAAAGGTTGTTAAGGTTATAGTGGAAACTCTTTCTCTTGTTGCCATAAGGTCTGGCCCCACCCACTAGGCTTTGCACCAAGCCTACTAGATTTTGCGGCAACATGCCCAAACCTATGATCTCTGGCATTTCCATGGGTATTTTGCCTCCACTATTTGCAAACCCCTAAGACTTGAGAATTTCGAGACATGGATCCTAGTCCCTACTAAATCCCTTCCCTTTTCTTTCTCTCATCCCCAAGTTACTTCATTTTCGCACTTAGGTTCTTCTCAATGCATCCTACTTGCCCTTTGACCTTGCTCTTGTTCTATGTACCTTATCCTTGCTACATGGGCCCTAACCATGACCCTTTCTCTACTAGCCCCTTAGCTAAGAAAAGACACCTCTCCCTCATTACCTATTAGCTCAATAAGTTCTTGTGGCACCAAGAATGCAAACACCAAAGCAAGAAAAGCTTGGGGATGGTAGTTCAATGCATAAAAGATGGAAAGGATGTAGTAATCTAGGGTAATTTTTCGACTAGGGTTCCCAATATTTCAAAAAGATAACACAACAATAGTGTACAAATATCAAAAGTTTGACAATAGTAGTGCACCAGATTGCATATTAGTAAATTACTACCCACCCTTGAAGAAGCCTATAAATAGAAGAGGGTTCGTCCTCCTTGAAGCACATTCACTCACCACTTATTCTAGCAAAGGAAGAGGAAGGAAGAGGCAGCGAAGAAGCAGAAGGGCAAAGGAAGAGGAAGGAAGAGGCAGCGAAGAAGCAGAAGGGCAAAGGAGATTTATGGTTGGGATATCTTTCTCTCTCATGTGCTAAAGAGGACTAAGGTTTCTACAGCAAACCTACGGCATCCATCTTCAAGTTCGATCTTGGAGAAAAGGAGGGAAAGAGGTCAAGCGAAGGTCACCAAGCGTCACTCTTAAGCTCCAGAAGTCAAGGAAAGGCAAGTGAAGGTCAGAGGAGGGATCTAGAAGAAGATCGAAGCTCCCACTTGTGGCAGCAGTAGTTGATGGAGGCCGAAATTTCAAATCTACAGTGGGAGGCTGAAAATCTTGCTTCAAGAGGTCAAAAAGGTGCTACTGGAAGAGATTTGACTGGGTTTGACTAGATCGAAGTTGGCACATCTTCCAAAGAGGTTGGTCTTTTCTTGGAGGGTATTGGTCTTAGTCTTAAGGTCATGGAATTGATCAATTGAAGAATCTATAAAGAGAGAAGAGATTTAAGGGTTTTCCTCTCAAGATGAGAGGTTTTGGCCCTGGCTTGCAGCCTATATACTATGTCATTGTTCTTATTGTTTTTGGTATTCGTTTGATGCTTCACACATATAATAATAAGAAACAAAGCTAATAAGTAAAAAGAAATCACAAGTAGTTATCACGTAAAGAGAATTAATCATAATCATTGCCCTATTGAATTCTCAACAAATACTGCTAAACAAGGCAACATCATTTGGCTCATACTATGAATTAGAGTCAGAGGGGGGAAATTCATGGCTCCTCCTCTTCATCAAGATCTCCAACTGCAATTGTAGAACTAGTAGCACTAGCACTAGCTGCACACTGAGACAGATAAGTTATGCGCCTACGTCATCGCTGAGTAGAGGAAGTGCCTGCAACTAGAGGACTTAGGGCTGGTACTAGTGGATCTGCATTTAACTGAACATTCTTTAATGCATCCAACTCTAACTGAAGATCAACATCAATATCCTCATCAGCGTCAAACTCTGTTGGTTGAGTCTCCACTACCCAATTTGAGGATAGATCAATATCTTCCAACACAATGGGATCTATATCAGGTCTTTTATTCAGCAATTGTTTGTCTTAGACAAAGGTTGTATTGCATGAAGACTAGATCATTTAACCATTTTTTCTCTAAACAATCTCTCTTCTTTGTGTGAATCCTCTCAAAGAGAAACCAATTGCGTTCACAACTAGAAGCACTACAAGTTTGACTCAAAATACAGATTGCAAATTTCTACAATTGAGGACACTGGCTACCAAATGCCTCCCACCATTGTGCTGCAAAAAGCATACTTGTGTGATGAATTAGTTCAACAAATTATATTCAACTTTCAAATCATAAACAATTTAACAAAATAAGAATTTGAAACTTAAAATTGTTTACATGGCTCATCAGCTTCCCTTGCAATCCTTGTTCGGTTTTTTCCAAAGGTACTTGTGGCTCTACTAAAATAAGTGATATGTCGGTGTATCTCCAGTTGCTCACTCTCATCAGGGGCCATGAGCTCAAGGCAATCATACAATCCATCTCTCACCTCCCCAGTCAAATCTTCTCCCACCAGAGCTTTATAATGATACCTTTGGTTCAGAAAATACCCTACATGTATAGGGCGATGGAGTTAATTGTTCCATCTTTGATCAATGATTTCCCAAATGGACCCATACATAGCCACTCTATCCTTGTATGTTGCCTTTATTTTCTCCTTTGCCTTATCCATAGCCTCATAAATAAAACCCATAGCCAATATTTCCCCATCCACCAACCGCAACACCTTAACTAGTGGCTCAACAATTTTCACAAATCTCTGCTGCTTTTTCCAAAATGTGTCTTCATTAACTTTCTTTCTTACATCTTTGCCATCCTATTTGCAAGCCCATTGACATCCATTCCATTCATCATTGGAAAACATCTTCTGCAAGTTTCTATGTTGGGAAAGCATAGATTGCAATGTCAAAAAATGAGTTGCAAATCTAGTGATGGCGAGCCTAACAAAATCCTTGCCCCCTATGTTTTTCTTCATCAAGTTCAAAATCCATGAGTGATTGTAGATATACTTTGTTATGGTTTTGGCATGCAATATAGTGTTCTTCATCCAATCTATTTTACCAATATCCTCAATCATGAGGCCTATGCAATGTGCAGCACATGGGGTCCAAGAGATGGGTTTGTGTTTTTTCTCTAACATTTTACCAGCAAGAACATAGTTAGAGGCATTATCTGTGATGATCTAAACAACATTAGCCACCCCCACCTCTTCAACAACCTCATCCAAAAGCTAAAACAACAAGTGTGCATCTTTCACCTTATCAGATGCAGCAATTGATTTTAGAAACATGGTTCCCTATGGGCAAAAGATAAGAAATTTATAAAGGTACAATTCTTTTGATCAATCCATCCATCTGACATGATGGTACATAATATTTTCACTCATGAGCTTTTGAAATCCTTCAAATATTCCTCAATGGACATAACCTCTTTATGCAAAAGAGATCCCCCTAATTCATGCATAGTAGGTCCTTTGAAGCCCTTACCAGCAGCAAATACGGCATCAAACATAGGTTCATAATACAGTGAACAGGTTGCATTGAAGGGGATATCAGCATCATACCACCATCTAGCTATGTAATCACAGGCAATTTCTCTCAATTGTTTCCTCCAATGGTCATCAAAAGTGGGTTGGATTTGACTTCTATTAGCTTGAGGGCCATGTGCACCATCAGAGGGAGAGAAGGGTGAGAAATAACATTTGGTATCACCCTTCTTTTTAATCTTACCCTTACCCTTTTCTTGAATAGACTCCAAAGAGGTAGGAACATAGAGAAAGGGGTTGGATGCATCAGTACAAGGGATAGATGAAGAACCCTCATAATCAAAATTAGGGTTGGCAGCCATCATGTGTTTTAGACTTCTCTTCCTCCCTATTTCAGCCTCTATTTCTTTTTGCCTAGTTTTCTCTTCCTCAAACTTCTCAAATTTTTCTAGCAACTCCTTCCTAATTTCCCCAATCTGCTATGTTAGTGTTACCATGGGACAATTTCGCCTCCAATACCATCCAAGTGTTGTTTCAACTTGTGAATGCCCCCTCCACCTCCCTTAATTCTTTTATGACAAAATTAGCAATACATTTGATTGTCAATCATCTCAGCATATGCCCAAGCAGCATCTTTCACTCTAGGATCCATTTTCTAATATTTGGAATTGGAAATGAAAGGACAAAAGTCTGAAAATGAAAAGAAAAAGAAAAAAACAACTCTTCATTTATTGTAGAAAAATTACACTTTTCAATTTCCAAATCTGCGATTAAAAATAATGGATTTGACAAGTGAAAAAAAAAATTGTAGGCTCCTCAATGTTTCCCCCAAAATCAACTCCTCAATGTTGTTCCAATGATTGCCCAAGAACCTCCTCATTGCTGCTCCAAAAACCAACTCCAACTTCTCACAAATGCTCACACAAACGCAATGAGATAGTTGTGAGGAAATGTGAGGGGGTTGGGTCACTTTTATAGGCTTGGGAGAGGAGTAGAGGCATTAGGGAAAAAAACCAACAAAAAAAAACGAATTTGGAGTTTGCGTCGCCTATTTTCCCATTGCCCAAGTCGGCCGATTTAAGTTGGGCTTGGCCGAGTAGGTGACAAACTCGGCTGGTTCGTTAACAGACCGACCGCCAAACTGGATAATGGGTTGAGTCAGTTCGGGCAGGGGTTTGGTTCAGTCAACCAGGCTGAGTCTAAGTTGGACCGTCCCATATTTAAAACTAAGGTTGTTCTACAATGTCTAATGTGTCCAACGATGGTGGAAAGTATGGTCGAAGGCAGTCCACATTGAACATTGGGTGCAAGCCGAGGAATGGGAGAATGTTGAGCTTGAAAGCATTATCTCCCACAACCTTGGTGAAGGTGTAAGGCCCGTATTAGAGTGGTCAGAGTTTCCAATGGGCTCTGACAAGGTGTTCTTTCTGCAAATGCAACCAAACTTTGTCACCCACCTAAAACTATGTGGCAACCGATGTTGATCATGTCACTGCTTGTACTTTGCATTGGACTTATCCAAGATATCGCGCACCTATTGGCAGATGTGTTGGGTACATTCAATAAACCTCGTTGCTTTATCAACCTCGAACTGTACATGTGTGGATTATGTCTATGTAGTCACATGAGGCATGGAAACATCGATCAGACACAATGGTTGAAATCCCAGACCCACTTGAAAGGAACTGCGAATAGTCAAGCTATGGAAAGTTATGTTATAACTGTGTTGCACATAAGGAAGGCTCTCATCCCAGGTTCATGGATGCTTGCATTTGTACATGCGCAATATGTGCATTATCATCCTGATGATGACCTTTGTCTGACCATTAGTCTAGGGATGGAACGTAGCCGACCTGGTGAGTTTGGTGTCCGATAATGTCCAGAGGCTGGACCAAAATGTGTTCAGGAACCTGCTATCCCGGTCTGATATAATGGTTTGTGGGATCCCAAAATGTACCCACTTGTTCAAAGAAGAGTTTGGTAGTGTCATCTACTATGATACTCTTCTTGCAAAACGTCAACGTAACCATCTTAGAAAAATTGTCCATGACCACAAATACACAGTCATTCCCATGCTCGGTAGAAGGGAGGCCAGACAGATAATCCATGGAGATGGATTCACAAGGTTGGCTAGGAGAAGGCAGAGGAATGTACAAGCCTTGCTTCTTGATGGTTGGCTTAGCGATGGCATTGTCAGTGCATGATCTAATATACTTTCCAACATCCTATCGGAGCCTTGGCTAGTAAAAATACTCTTGTAGTACGACCACAGTTTTCTCCACACCAAAGTGTCTTGCGACCTGACTGTAGTGTACTTCCCAAATCAATTTTGCACGCTTGCTTGAAGGAACACAAAGGTGACCCAAATAGAATAATAATGTGTCCTGAAGGTGGAAATCTGAAACTTGCTTGCCATCCACTAGCATCTGGTATGTGGTAGTGAACTCTGGATCATTCTTGTACAATTGCGGCCATCCAGAAATCTTGTGGCCAAAAGAATTGAGAACAGTAGTTAGTGCTGCAACTAGGGGCCGACTGAGGCGATTTGCAGCGTGATTGGTGTTGTCTTTCTTGTATTTAGTGTTCAAGCGGAAATGTTGTAAATATGTAGACCACTTCTAATGGCGATCGTTCTATAACTTCCCTTGAGTTTGTATAAACTGAAGAGGTTGGCAATCTATGTAGATGATCGTCTCCTTCCCCAGGATGTAATGTTTCCATTGTCGGCAAGCCTGCACAATAGAATACATCTCTTTATCATAGGTCGGGTACTCTAAATTATATCGACAAGTGTCCCACTGCGATAGGCCACCGAATTCCCTTGTTGGGTGAGGACTGTGCCAATAGCATAGTTGGAGGCGTCTGTCTCAATTTCAAATGGTTGTTGCAAGTCTAGCAATGTGAGTACAGGTGCACAGCAGAGGCGGTACTCCAACTCAACGAATGTCTTCTGTTGGGACTCAAACCAAGAGAAATTTACTTTCGCTCCACCCTTGATAACTGTTAGTTTTTGTAGCATCGAATGTGTTCTAGCCTTCAAATTTTGTGGACAAGTGAGAATGCGTGAGATCTCAGAAACCCAGAAATCGTTTCTGGAAATTCCGCCTAGAAATGACTTAATTAAATTATTAGTCAGTTTTTAAATAATTCCTAAGTCTAAACTTAGGGAATATGACTAATTAATCATAATTAATTAAGTTAAGGTGTGAATGTTCTAGAAACTCACACGGATCGACTTCAAGTTAATCCTAGCCATTGATTAAGATCTAATCTTGGTCGTTGAAGTCTTAACAGATGATTATAAGAAGAAGTCGATGGGGCTTGGAGAAATCATTTAAGAAGTTCGATTTCACGAGCAGATCGATTTTTTGAGTAGCAGTGTTCAGTTGCCGAAGAGAGAGCCAGAGAAATCGAAGCAGTGAGAGAGGGGTAGGGACAGGGATGTCGGAGGAAGGATTCCAGTTCGAGTGAGTGCATTTGCAGAGAGATAGAGGAGCCACAATGAGGCCGACGCAGAGCAACGTAGTAGCCTGTAGAGGCAATTTCGAAATTGTTGGGGAGACGCAGAGTTTCAGTGCCAGAAGCTGGGCAAAGGTTCCAGAGGCCAGGAGAGACATTTTCCCAAACAACATCAGAGTAGACGACTTAAGGAGAAGTCGTTCTGCACTGAGTGCAGAAGTGACTACGCTAGGGTGATGCAGTGACTGTACAGAGCCAGTTGGGACGGCTCAATTTGAGCTGATGCCAGAGCTCGGATTTGCCTATGGAGTGAGAATTTTTTCTCGCTAGATTTTTCTTGCCAGTATTTATCTGTAGGATTGCCAGTTTTGGTATCCAGTTGTACTCATATTATTTTACTATTACATAATAATAAAACCCTCAGCTCTGCACTAGTTTTCCCAAGTTTGGTTTTTCCAAGGATATTGATCCAAAAATAAATGTGTAAATTGATGTGTGTGTGCTAGAATTTCTTCCAGTGTTTATTTCTTCTGCGGTTTTATTTGTGTAGGTTACAGTGTGATTGATTCAGAATTTGTTGTAGCAAATAGTAAATAGATTGTTAAAAATTAATTTAACAATTAGGAGAATTATTTTTAGTTGTTGCAATAGGATTTGGATTTCCAAATTTTCACATGGTATCAGAGCGTAGATGATCAACTAGAGAGCTCAGTAGCAAAGGAAGAGGGGGTTTTGTTGTTCATTGAGAAAAAATCGATCTCTCCAAATCAAGGAATTTCAAAGGTGGAGGGAGCAGCTAGTATTTTTCACAAAGCGGATTTCTGGTTGGACACAGTAGTTTTTGCAACAGTGTGCTAGAGAAAAATTAGCGTCGGGTGGGAGAAGAGCACACGCTGTGGGAAAATTTTCCCCAAGTAACTTCTAGTCTCAAGATGTTCGATTTCCTTTACAGATCAATAGTCGTTGTGAGCAGATTTTCTCACTCCAGAAAGGAGTGTGAATAGCCTAGCAGCAGCTAAGCAAAAGGGAAGAGGAGATTTTCGACATTATCTGAATTGACCATTGTTGGACTATGAGATCAGGACCGGTTAAATGGTGCTTCCAACCATGTCATCTGGAAGGCAAGGATGTCCTTCCTTCTGGATGAATATGGCCTGCAACCATTCATAGATGCAGTGGTAGCTATCCCCGTGGATGTAGATCAGTTGAAGGAGTACAGAAAGGAGTTGGCACGGGCGAAGAGGTTGATCCTTGATGGTGTTTGGGATCACATAGTTTCTCACATAGCTAGCAAAGGGACTACAAAAGAGATGTGGTAGACTCTCACCACGCTGTACCAAGGCACTTCCGAGCAGTGAAAGATGTACTTAAAGAAAAAGCTGAGATGCACTAAGATGCAGAAAGGGGAACGCATAGACCCCTTCCTCACCAAGATTCAGGAGATCTAGGACCAGTTGTCAGTTGTTGGGGCAATTACTCAACCCACAGAGCTAGTGTGATTGGCACTAAACAGTGTCTCTGAGGAGTGGCAGGTATTTGTCCAAAGTATCTTGGGCAAAGACACCTTGCCAAGGTGGGACAGGATGTGGTTTGATTTGCAGCAGGGGTTGAGACGAGATCTAGTGAAGAGCTCCATCAGTGGCAACAGTAACGGATCGAAGTAGATGGAGGAGAATGTGGACCTCACATTGAAGGGACCTAGTCAAGGACAGGGGGAGCAATAAAAGAAGAAGTACCTATCGAAGGTCAAGTGCTTAAGATGTGGTGAGCTTGGTCACTACAGTACCAAGTGTCCTCTCAAGAAGAAGGGCAAGGAGGAGAAGTAGGACTAGCAGGCAGCATCAGCAGAGATCGATAGGCTTTCCTCCAGGCTAGAGGAAGACTTCACCATGTTTGTTGACATACCCCCATGAGTGAAGTGGGGTGAATTGGTGCTATGGCCCCAGAGTGCTATAGATGGGCAAGATTCTTGAGGAGTTCCACCTCTTGAGTCAGTACCATGCTACGGGGCCCACAATTTTCAATAGCAGGATGGATCAGTGACATTAGATGCAGTCAGATGCCAGAGTGACAAATGCAAAGTCTAGTTGCAGTCAGATGATGGGGAGTGCAGTGCAGAGTTGGCAGCAATGCAAGTGGCACAGTGCAGAGTCAATATCAATGCAGAAGCCTCAGTGACAACGCAGATATTAGCAGCAACCAGAGACTCGGGATACAGATGCATCATATTGATCACAGTTGATTCAGTATTTAGGATGCTTCTGAGTTGTAGTAGCAACAAATGAAGAGGGAGTTGCAGTGTAGATGCAGTGTTGGCAGCAGTTTTGCAGAGTCGGCAACAGCACAGATGCAACACACATTAGAGTTGCGTTGTAGTTGGTGGGCAGCTGCAGCCAGACATCAGCAGTGTAACAAGAGATGATGCAGAGACAGTGTTGCTACAGGAAGCAGCAACACTAGAACATGTTCTTCGCCAAGAGAGAGTGTTAGTTTTTGTAGCATCGTATATGTTCTAGCCTTGAAATTTTGTGGAAAGGCCAAAATGCATGAGATCTCCAAAACCAATAAATTATTTCTCGAAATTCGGCCTAGAAATGACTTAATTAGATTATTAGTCAGTTTTCAAATATTTCCTAAGTTTAAACTTAGGGAATATGACTAATTAATCAGAATTAATTAAGTTAAGGTGTGAATGTTCTAGAAACTCACACGCATCGACTTCAAGTTAATCATAGCCATTGATTAAGATTTAATCTTGGTCATTGAAGTCTCAATAGAGGATTATAAGAAGAAGTTGATGGGGCTTGGAGAAATCACTTAAGAAGTTCGATTTCATGAGCATATCGATTTCCTGAGTAGCAGCATTCAGTTGTCAGAGAGAGAGCCAGAGCAATCGAAGCAGTGAGATAGGGGCAGGGATAGTTAAGTCGAAGGAAGGATTCCAGTTCCGGTGAGTGCATTTGCAGAGGGGCAGAGGAACCATAGTGAGGCCAACACAAAGCAGCGCAGTAGCCTCTAGAGGCAATTTCGAAATTGCTAGGGAGAAGCATAGTTTTAATGCCAGAAGCAGGGCAAAGGTTCCAGAGGCCAGGAGAGACATTTTCCCAGACAGCAACAGACCAGATGACTTGAGGAGAAGTTGTTTCGAGCTGATTGCAGAAGTGACTGCGCTAAGGTGATGCAGTGATTGCACAGAGCCAGTTTGGACGGCTCAATTTGAGCTGAGGTCAGAGCCCGGATTTGCCTGTGGAGTGAGAAATCTTTCTCACTAGATTTTTCTTGCCAGCATTTCTTTGTAGGATTTCCAGTTTCGGCATCTAGTTGTACTCAGATTATTTCAATGTTGCATAATAATAAAACCCTCAGCGATTGCACCAGTTTTCCCAAGTTGGGTTTTTCTGGGGACATTGGTCCAAAAATAATTCTGTAAATTTATCTGTGCCACCATTTCTTCCTTAGTTTTATTTGTGTAGGTTGCAGTGTGATTGATTCAATATTTGTTGTAGCAAACAGTAAATAAATTGTTAAAAAATTATTTAACAATTAGGAGAATTATTTCCAGTTGCTGCAATAGGATTTGGATTTCCAAATTTTCACAGTAACTTGACTCAAAGGCCAAGTGATATGGGATAATCCCAACAAGAACCTCCAATAAAAATTAGCAAGGCCCAAAAAGCTCTTAAGCTCTATTAGAGTGATCGAAGCTGGGCAATCTCGAATGACTTGGATCTTAGCCGAATCCACATGCACGCCTTGCTCATCTATGATGTAACCCAGATATTGGACCTGGCTCATGCCAAAGGTGTGTTTCTCGAAGTTGGCACATAGTTTGTGTTGTCGCAGGGTTTGAAGGACCTGTCGAATGTGTTGCAAGTGCTCTTCTCAACTCTTGCAAAAGATGAGGATGTCGTCTAGATATACAACCACGAGTGAGTTGGTGAAGGACCGCAAGACGTCATCCATCAGTGTCATTAAAGTTGCAGGGGCATTTGTCAACCTAAAAGGCTTGACCAACTATTCAAAAGGCCCTCCTTGCATTTGAAGGCAGTCTTCCATACATCTATGGGCTCTATTGTAACCTGGTGATAGCCAAACTTCCAATTGATCTTGCTGAAATACTTGGCCCCTTTGAGCTGATCAAGAGGGTCATCAATCGACAGGATTGGATACCTGTTCCTGACAGTGATTTTGTTTAGTGCCCGTTAATCAATGCAGAGCCTCCAGGTCCCATCCTTCTTCTATACCAGTATAATCGGGCTCTCAAAGGTGAGGAACTTGGTCAGATGTGCCCTTTTTGCAGCAACTCCTAGATCTATTGCTTGATCTCTTCATTTTCCAGAATGGAGCAGTGGTATATCGGCCCATTGGGTAGCAATGCCCTGGGAGTCAAATCAATTGAATGTTTGACCTGACAGTGCGAGGGTACCCCTGTGGGTTAGAAGATGTCCCTGTATTCTTCCACTACCTTATCCACCTACTTCCCATGGGCCTTGGATGTGGCCACGATCTTCCCCTTACTTTGAGAGTGAATCAAAAAGAAAACAAATTTCCTGGTTTGAGAGATGATCTTATTGCATTGCTTAGCAGATATCAAAGAGATGGTGGTAGGAGGTGCTACCTCTAATATCCTGTATAACTTATCGTTCAAAGTAATAATAACACTGTGAGGCCTAGACTCGTACACAACATCATGCTTCCAATAGTATGGTTGGCCTAATACTACATCACAAACTTCAAGAGTAATGTCACATAGTACCTCATCTGTAAAGGATTTGATGTTATAGGGAAGACAAAATTGTTGGCTAACACGGAAAACTCGTCCTTGCTAGAGCCACTCGAGGGTGCATGGTTGCGAATATGGTGTGGTCAGTAGGCCCAGCCACCTAACGACCTCTGCTGAGATGAGATTCTTTTGGCTCTTGTTGTCAACAATGAATTGCAATGGAGACCCCTTCACCCACATCTGTGAGTGGAAGAGACACTCTCCTTCCTCTAGATCTTTGGGTTCGATCTTCTACACCTTGATGGTGGCGACGATGGCGCTGGGCTCTACATCAATAATTTGCTTCCCTTTGACATTCCCATTGTCGAGGTCTAACTCAGAGTCGAAACATGCATATGACTCTGAAGTCTTCAGCTCAACCACCAGTGACTACTTGGTGCGACACTCACTTGTGTTGTGAGTGGGGCTCTTGTGGAACTCACACCACTTCCCTGTGTCCTTCTTTGTCTTCATGGTGCTATTCTTTGTTGGTGGCTTCGATGGATTGTCCTGGGTCACCCCATCTTGGCTTGTCCTTTGTTTTATAGTTTGGGGGCGTCTTTTCCTTGCTTCGGATTCGCAGATCCAAAATCTCGCTTCTTCTATTTAAATTTCTATTGGATCTTGACAACGTATCGATAAGCAGTGGCAAGCGAGGAGATGTCCAGGAACTCCATCTCGTCCTGGATGTATTTGTGTAGACAGTCGCGGTACTTGAGTACCAAATGCCGCTTAGAATCCTTGATATCCAACTTTGTGCAAAGGGTATGAAAAATATTTGTGAACTTTGGCATGTCTTGGTCCCTTCCCTACTGCAATGTGGTTCATTTTATGTACTCATCTTCATAGCTCTTGATATTGTTCCTTGATGGCATCCTGGAAAAAATTCCAAGCGGGTGTGGCTGAAAACAGTGAGGGTTCTCTCTCGTCCCTCTGCTCACAGTAGGTTTCCCAATAGTCATTGACGTGGTGGGCGGCTTTGAGGAGTGCAAAAGCATTTTTTTCCCTATTGGAAATATCATGAACTGAAAAATATCCTTCCAATAGATTTAACCATTTATTTACAGCATCTGCATCTATCTGGGCTTCAAATATGGGAATGTCAAAGTTGACTTGTACCTTAAAGGGAGTGGCGCCTCCAAGGTGGTTGTTGGATGAAGATGTGTCGCCAGTGGGCAACTGCCAAAGGATCTAGGCAAAGTTGTCCATCATCTCATTCCTTTGTCGCTCAAGGGCTTCTTTGAGCAATATTTTGAAAGGATCTCCTGCTCCCTTGTCATTCTTTTCTTCCGCTATGGGAGGTCGGCGTGGTCAGTCTTGCAAAGGTTCAACCAGTTTAAGCCCTAACTCCTTATACCCCGGCCTCGTTGGGGACATGCACATAAAAACAAAGAAAGAGCAGATTGCTCTGGTACCACTGATTTGAATTTATGAAAGAATGAAATGAAATATAGATATAAACAAAAACACAGAGCTACTGCGAAAACAGAACTTCAATTCATTAATAACAAAGTACTAAAAATCGTTTACATGCAGAATGGAAATAGATTAGCTCGGGCGATGGTAGCTTATCTCTGAGAAGAGATGTGGCGGCTACATGCCTTCGGGACGGTGTTACAATGAGGCTCGGAGGCCTATTTATTATTAAGAAACAATGGAAAACCCTAAAAATCCAAAAAACTAACCCTAGGAGATGAAGCACCAAAATCTTGTGGGGTCCATTGGGTTAAACTAGTACATCAACTTCCCAGGGTCGTAACTTTGGCATACGATCTACATTTGACGTATACGATACTTTATTTGAAAGATCTATCCGAGGACTACAACTTTCTGCAAAACCTTGCCGCATACTATAGTTTAGCCCATTTTCCAAAAAATGTCGTTTAGGGCCCCAAAACGGCTCTAGAAGTTTAGGACCCAAAAAATTACAAAAAAATAGTAAATTGTGCTATAATTAAGGAAAATGAAAGAAAAAATGTTGGGGGTCCAAGTGGCATAGGCAAGTGGCCACCAATATCCCCCTGGATCAGGGAAGTTCACAAAGTTCCATTTAATGAAAAAGCATAACACCAAGTAGGGATACACATTTTTAAATTAGTCTTCAAAACAATTGCCAAATGTCATGTAAAATCTTTAGAGAATTAGAAGTTAGGTTTACAAAGAAATCTAATTGAAGTAAGACATAAAGGTCGTTCTGTGGTTTTTATTTCTTAAGGAGATCAAGGTGGGAAATTTTGTAAATCTTGTGCCTACTTTTATTGATAGTTACATGAATCCCTTGTGGGCCTTTTGGACAAATACAGATATAAAATAAATTTGTCAAACTATTCAAATTTTATCAATCAGTTAAAAGCACAACCTTACCAACACTTGGCTTTCATTAATTACATGCCTTTCTAGAGTCATAACCTGCACGAAGTACTTGTTGTTACTTCGTGTACTAAGATGCAAGAATGGTATCAATATGTATTGGGAAATCCATAAAGAAAGACCCAACTGAAACATGTCATATATATACATATCCTAGTTATCAATGTTCCTGTAATACTTAAATACTTTTACCATATGCAATGACCATTTTGGAAGATATATATGGGCTAGTGAATTTGTAATGTCCCTTTCTGAATGATTCCTTCTGGAGAACGACTCGCTAGCCTATTTAATTCCCATAGGTTATAGTTAGTAAAAAAGGGATCACTTAGGGGTGTTGGCATTTTGGATGAAGGGTTCTAAAGCTCTACAAGTGTAGCACTGAAATCCTAATCCTTTGCATCAATTGGCGTCTTCTTTACTGACCAGCAATGGATTTGGGCCCAAGAGGGGTTCCTCCTCCTCGTGATGAGGAAGCAACATTTCGAGCGATGATTGTCCCTAAAAAGCGCCCCTTGGCCAAAAGAATCACAATCAAAATTCGTGAAGCGGGCTGAGAATATCACGTCAGTCACCCTCCCATCTACTTTCCAAAGGACCTCTCTCAACCGACCGCTTGTTGGCAAGTTCATGGGCATGTGGCCCTCTCCAAAGTTTGTAGAGCAATGGGCTGACAAAACGTGGAAGCTAATTATAAAAGGCAGCCTCAGCATTTTCGTTGTCAATAGCGGTTTCTTCTCTTTCCTCTTTGGTTGCAAAGAGGACATGGACATCATCTTTAGGAATATGCCTTATTTCATTAGCACCAAGGGCATGTATTTAAATGCTTGGTCTCCGAACTTTAATCCAGACGAGGACATACCCGTTGTAGCATCTATTGATGACCCCAAGCTCTTCAAAATTCAACAACTTCTGTCATTCCTTCTAGGTCGAAGATTTGTGATGGTGATGCCTCTCTTGGGTCTCGACTCTGATGAAGGAGTGAAAATCTTGACCGGGAGTGTGAAAAAGAGAATAATTTAGGGTAGCGACTCTACAAGCCACGAGATGGAATCTTCAAAAAAGGGTCTCCCTTAAATGAAAGTTGAAAGAGAGGCAGAAGCAGAGAAAAATATCAGGCTTGAGAATCAACCTCAGATCTTGGAGATTCTTCGGAATGTTGGCAACAAGGAAAATGAGAGAACAAAAGTTGGAGGAGGCAAGTCTACTACCTTGAAATCTAAATGAAAATAGTATCATGGAATATTAGGGGTTTGGGTAACCCCATTAAACCCAAAGTTGTTAAAGACTTAATGAATTTAAGGAAATCGTAGGTCTTGTTTCTTCAAGAGACAAAACTTGTTGAAGAAGAGACCATGGCTTTATCAAGAACAATTCAGTTGTGGCGCAAGACTCCCAGGCAGCTTCTAGTGGCATTTGTACCCTTTGGTTTGAAGTGCAATATATGCTAATTGATAGTGTTAAATCGTGATTCTAGGTGGCGGTTAAACTAGAAGACAAGGAGACAAAAGAATTATTTTATCTCATAAATATCTACGCTCTGGTTTTGTATAGCAAAAAAGGGGAGTTTTGGGACTCCTTATCTTTCCTAAATAAGGACCTTTGGCACATCAGTTGTGTATAGGGAGGTGACTTCAACACAGTGCTTCTTGCCTCTGAGAAGTGCAGAGGAAGCATTGTAAGGGATCCCTTTCGTGATAGAATGGAAGACCTCATTAGCAAGCAAGATCTCCTTGATGTCGTTCCAAAGATAGGGAAGTATACTTGGGCAAACCGAACAAGTGTCAATGCCCACATTACGGCTAGGCTTGACCGATTTCTCATTCACAGTGACTGGCTAGTAAACAATTCTAAATGTCTATCTAATATTTTGGTTCAAGGAGAATCAGATCATAAACTTATTGAATTGGACCCTCCTTCAGACCTAGCCCTGATACCATTTTGATTCAATCTGATGTGGCTTCAGAAGGAAGGAGTGGCTAACCTAATTTCTCAGACCTGGGCTACAATAGTCTGTGAGTCTCCTGCCTTTGTGTGGGAATCCAAATTATAAGGCAGTGAAGTTGGCACTCAAAACTTGGGCTAAATCCAATTTCAAACCCCCTTTGGCAAAAGAAAAAAGAATTAATACAAAAGCTCGAAACTCATCAAGGCTTGATGGAGTCTGGTCTAGTTTCAAACAAGCAATTAGAGGAAGAAAAGCAAATCAGCAAACAAATATTTCAAATAAGCAAGCAAGAACAAGCATTCTAGTGTTTGAAATCACACTATAGTTAAAGGTGGGTGATAGAAATACATCCTTCTTCCACAAGAGTTGAAAGCCAGAAAATGATAAATTGTGTAAAGGAAATGTCAGTTGAAGGTCAATCAAAAATAAACTCCTCTCAAGAAATTAAGGAGGCTTTTCAATTCTTCCAGACTCTATATTTAGAAGAAAAATTCAATGATCCGGATGTGGATAAATCCTTCATCTCTGGTCTTCCTTCCATCATTTCAAATCTAGAAAATGCCAATTTGGCTAGCTCAGTCGAGGAAGAAGAGGTTAACGAAGCCATTTGGTCCTTGGATTTGTATAAGGCTCCAGGACTAGACAACTTTCCTATAAATTTCTACATGCACTTCTGGCATATGATTAAAAAAGATTTAATGCGTATGGTAAATTCTTCCAGAATCAAAGGAAGGTTGGGGGGGCAACACCAATTCATCCTTCTTAGCTTTCATTCTGAAGGAGTCCAAGCTGACCTCATTCTCCCGATTCTAGCCAATATCCCTGTGTAGTTCAGCCTATAAGATTCTAACAAAGACTTAGCTAATAGACTTAGAAATATTCTTCCCACAATTATATCATAAAATCAGGGTGGATTTATGAAACATCAGCAATAATAGATAATATAATCCTTGTTCAAGAAGCAATTCATTCAAACAAGCAGTGGGGTCAGCCAGATATGGTTATCAAGCTTGATATGGCCAACGCAGTAGTCACTCCTTTTTATTTTCAGTGATGGAGCAGTTGGGCTTTTGCAATGAGTTTATTAATTGGATTAGAACTTGCATTGGAAGTCCATGGATTGCTCCTATGGTGAATGGTTGCCCTTACAACTTTTTCTCCACCCCCAGGGGCTTGCGACAGGGGTGCCCTCTTTCCCCCCTTCTTTATATTCTTACAGTGGAAAGTTTAAGAGGGAATTTGGAGACTGCTAGAAGGGAAGGGAGAATTCGAGGTATAAGCATAGCAAGGAACACTAAAAATGTGAATCATTCCTAGTTCGTTGACAACACTTAGTTGTTAGGGAATGCCTCCAAACTAATTGCTCAGCATTTTAAAGTAGTTCTAAACCAATATTTGGACCTGTCCAGGGCCTGGTTGACAAAAAAAAGAGCCTAATCTTTCGGCGGAATTGTTCACTAGCAAACCTCAATGAAATTGCAAAGGTCCTAGAATTTCCTTTAGAATCGAAGTGTAAATTCTTCAAAAAACTAGGAATCCCCATCTCCCTCGGTGCAACTAACTAGGAAAGTTGGTCTGAAATCTTAAATAAATATCAGAAGAAAATACAAGCCTGGGGTGCCCAATGGCTCTCATCAATCGGTTGTGTGGTGTTGGTTAAATATATTATGTCATCTCTCCCAATCTACCTTTTCTCTAGACTCTTAGCTCCAAAAGATGTGCTCAGTCAGATGAGTTTGTTAATTCAAAAGTTTTTGTGGCAATGAAGAAGGAATAGTGAGCAAAAATTCCATTCAGTTAATTGGAATGTAGTTTGTCGTCCAAAGGCTAATGGTGGACTAGAGATCAAGGATCCGCTATGCATGAATATTTCCCTTGGAGCTAAAATAGTTTGGAGTTTGATTTCCAACTCCAAAGAGTGGTGGAAAACATCTTTTCTACAAAAATATCTTAACAAGAATCACCTCCTAAGGGCAGAGTCCACTTGTTGGATGGGTTTCGGATTTGCTATTTGGAAGCTATGCAAGGAAGTTGCCCCTTTGATTATTGATCACCTTAGTTGGAAACTAGGAAATGGGGCTCGAATCGATGTTTGGAAAGATCAACTAATTCCAAATCGTCCATTAGGAGAGTGTGAAGAATTCAACCCCCTCACTCAATGGATGCAATAACATGGCTACAATCACCTTAGTTGGAAACTAGGAAATGGGGCTCGAATCGATGTTTGGAAAGATCAACTAATTCCAAATCGTCCATTAGGAGAGTGTGAAGAATTCAACCCCCTCACTCAATGGATGCAATAACATGGCTACAATCACCTTAGTTGGAAACTAGGAAATGGGGCTCGAATCGATGTTTGGAAAGATCAACTAATTCCAAATCGTCCATTAGGAGAGTGTGAAGAATTCAACCCCCTCACTCAATGGATGCAATAACATGGCTACAATCACCTTAGTTGGAAACTAGGAAATGGGGCTCGAATCGATGTTTGGAAAGATCAACTAATTCCAAATCGTCCATTAGGAGAGTGTGAAGAATTCAACCCCCTCACTCAATGGATGCAATAACATGGCTACAATCAATTGAAGGGCATATCAAAGAGGGACGTTACAAGGGTTTAGAATGGTTGGTTCAATTTGGAGTTATCGCCTCATTTAAAGTTGTCATGAGACAATTTACAATATTTATTAAAAAGTATGTCTCATTTTGTTTCCCTTTGTTAAAATATGCAACTGCAGTCAAATTCCACTTTGGACAGCTCATTTGATGAAGATAATGATTGCATTAAATTCCTCTTTTCGAGAGTACCAAAATCGACCTAAAGATCACTCAAATCAGATAAGGGAAAGTGTACTTATGAAGAAAGTCCCACATATGCATATTTGATAAGGTCGACCCTTAAAGCAAATAGGACACCCTTGGAAGGCTATAAATACAAGTGACCTCAACCTCATTTGGACATCAACATGAGACATTCTTATATTCTATTTCTTGGTTTTTGGCTCGCACAGGTCTGAGACACGTCCGCGGAGGAATGGATTCGCTTGAAGACAAAATCACAGGGTTTGAAGCTCGCATCTCTATTTTAGGGTTTTGGGCCTCAATGGCAGGCATGACACAGGAAGAACTCGGCCACAATCACACACTAACTGGCTCATCCGTGCAACTGAAGCTTTTCAACAGCGCGATCGAGGCCTCCTCCATATGATCGACATCTAGGGTTTCTGAGTCTTAGTTGCAAACTGCAGTCGCTGGCTTATAGGCTCCAAGGAGAAACTGAAACCTTCTCAATCGCACGCATGACACCTCCTCCGTGTAATTGGGACCTAAATCATGAAATTTCAATTGACCGAAGATTTTGCTCAGTGACCGCAGTGTTCGGCAGTTGAACGCAGATAGGGGCAGTTCATTACAGGGTTCAGAATCAGAATGTTGAGTATAATCATTGTTGGGTTCATTTCATGGATATTGTGTAGTTGTTTTTGCTGGATAGTTGTATGGATGAAGATATGGATCAATGTACTCTCTTTTGCTGAATCATTCGGTGACAATCTAATAAGAAAAAGAATTTGAAAGGGCTTTACCTAGTGTTCCATGGGGACGCGTCCCCCAGGGTCGAGTGCGCGCACCCCTCACACCCCACGCACCCAGGACGGGGGCACGTCTGGGGAAACGTTTCCCCACGTCCCCCTTTTGGGGAGACGTGGGGAGACGCAAGGGGGGACATTTCCCTAGTGTGGGGGATGTGACTCCCCAAGAGGGGGACGCTTAGGCGTCCCCCCTCAAAATGAGCTATGTGTCCCCCCTTGAATTTGCTTGTAAGCAATGATTTATGATAGGGGAAACCTAGTATTTGACCAAATTGCCCTACTAGTGCTATGCAATTCATGGTAATGTTATATTCTTAAATTAAAAGTGATATTCTCCTTTATCTTTCATTTTCATCATTTTACTTAAATTTTTAACATTACCATGAAATGACTCAGGATGTTTGAGAGTGGTTCCGACCTCATTGGATTTCATATGGAGAAAGTAGAATTTTAGATCTCATTCAAAATCCAGCAGACTTAACAGTGTTTCAGGTATTCAAGATTCGATGGATTGCAATGTTTCCATTGCATTTTGTCATGTACAAGGGTATGAAATTAGTATTTAATCAAGAGCACCAAGCCCTTTGTGTACTTTAGAGTGACTTTTAGACTCATCACTCCATTGTTTTTGAGTTTAGTTATATCAATTTACTATTCCAGTCTTCAGATTTCAGTATCTATTATAGTCTATTTTGCTTAGTACTAATTAGATTCTAGAATGATGAATGATTAATTTTAATTCAATTTAGAATCTAGAATGATGAATGATGAATTTAATTTTTAAATCAATGTAGATTCTAGAATGGTGACTAATGAATGATGAATATGGATCAAAGTATTTCATTATTGAATCTTGTGGTCTATGGATGAATCATGTATATATTAGTAAGGATGATGAGTATGGATCAATGTATTTCATTATTTAATTCAATTATGTATGTATCATTGTATTTATGCTTTCATTATTGAATATGAATTTGAAATATAATATATATATATTAAAAAAGAAGAAAAAAATTATATACCCTGACGTCCCCCCGTCCCCCCTAAATTTCCCTAAAATTTGAGGGTACTCCCACACGTCCCCCTTGTGCGTCTCCCCGCACCCGCGTCTCTCCGTCCCGGAGTCTTGGTGGAACATTGGTTTTCCCCATAGTGGGTTTTGCCTTGGTCTCCGACTAATCCTGGTGTCTCTATGTGTGAATGTTTTTCTTCTATTGTTCATTTATGTTATGTTGCATTGATGATGATGATGATATTTTTCTTTCTATATAGTTGCATATGCTACTGAATAATGACGTAAATATGAATAATGTTATAATGATATGGGGTGAACTTAATGTGTTAATGAAGCAATGCAATTATCAAAGCAAAGAACAATATAGCCTTAAGAAAAAATAACATGGGCTCAGAGTTGGGCTGAAGAAAAGTCATGGAGATCACCCCTATGATGACACCATTGATGGAAGTAAGAGAGGATGGAGGAGACCTAAAAAAATTCTAGGGTTTGAAGGAAACCCTAGGCAATTTGTGTTTTAGGGTTTGACATATATTAGAAGGGTTTGAGAGAAATTCTTGTTTTTGGCAAATATTTAAGATATGAAATCTAGAAACCCTAGTAGGGTCAATGTGAAGATGCTCAAGCACTTGTGTCAAAATTGATGAAGCCCTAAATGGGATAGTCTCTATTAGTCCTAGTTGCTGATAAAGTTGGTTGATATAGTGAAGGCAATATTGTCATATGGACAATAGACAATGATGGATATTGAAGGTTGGTTCAAGAGGGAGATGATCACCTCTCATTGAAGATAAGTACTTTCCGACTTATGATGCTCATTTATATCTTTACTTTTGACTTATGGATCTAATTATTGTTTTGATTATTACTTATGCTTCATGCATGTATAGTTGAGTATTTGGATGCTTCTAATCTCTTGATGAGTTGTGACAAGTGGATCCCTCTTGAAGATCATGGTAACTGCAAGAAGAGAAGAACTAGCATTGGAAAAAGTAAAGAGGCACCTAAAGAAAAGGTGACAAAGTGCTACTAGCTAAGAAGTTGCACAGGTGTCTAAACACTACAAGGTATGTGTGGCGTTATGTTTCAGTGGCAATATTGATGACAAGGTAAGCCCTAAGGTATAATGAGAATGTCTCCTTCACAAATGGTTCATGCATATGAAAGCGATTTGGATTCATGGTTCTTATAATGAAATGGTGCACTTGGTAGTAAACAAGTATCTTACCTATTAGACATGATGAACTTATTGATTATATGAAGCTATTTAATATTAATCTTTGATATAGTGGTATACTCGATGTTTGGCTAACATCTATAATTTTTTAATATCTTGATCTCATAAAGAAGGCTAGCACCTTGATTCTAGTAGATGGTAACTTGACACTATTGATATTGTTTGTGAAAAGCATGGTAGCCATGATGATATAAGTATAACAATAAGATTGATATTCAGGATCTTTTGTTGACCATGGTTATGTT
This sequence comes from Pinus taeda, assembly GCA_000404065.3. NCBI lineage: Eukaryota > Viridiplantae > Streptophyta > Pinopsida > Pinales > Pinaceae > Pinus > Pinus taeda. Next base: position 90,808 of record APFE030814540.1, on the reverse strand, counting down.
CTGATGTGTTTAGTAATTATGGCATATGGTAAAATTGAACGCCCTGACTTGATGGATTGAGTTATGTGACAAAGAAGTAATGTTGCGATCATGACTCTTGAAGTATACTCCTATTAGTTATTTGACACTAACACTTGATGAAAGATTGATGTCATGATGTAATGGTGAAATAGTTGATATGACCATAATAAATATATGATATAGTCTGACATTATGATTTAACAGATCTGCTAATGCATGATAGCATTATACATAGGTTGATGGCATGAATGAAGATGACTGAAGTGGATTCCCATTCTGAGGGAGAATCTCTCCATAAGATTCTTACTCCCATTAACATTTGCATTATATGTATATTATTTATTATTTAAGTATGATTTATGGACATGAATAAACAAATATCTATTATTGTTGGTCTGTAGCAAAGTTTTGATCTGAGAAGAGAGAGTTTTCCCTTACTCTAAGCCTTAGTCATGTTAGAAAATTAGAAAGGTAGAACGATTTTTCTTTATGTTGATAATTACTTGTGAGATTCTTATGTTCTTCTTAACTTTCTTGTGTTCTTTTACCTTAGTTCATCAAGCAATTACCAAAACAATAGCACGAAGATCAAAGCCACTAGATGTAGGTGGACAGTCAAGGCAAAACCCCTATCTAGGGGAAAACCCACTCAACAACTCTTGCTTAATAATTTCACGAGATGATCCAAGACTTCTTGACCTAGACACAGACTTCCCCCACACAAAGTCAACCCTTTCCTTCTACTACAGATGATAACTTTCCAACAACAACTTTAGATGCAACAACAGAACTTCGACACAGCAATAGCCCAACACAAATCTTTGACTAGCAGCATCCTAGCAAAATCTTTGACCCAACAATATCTTCGTCCTTCTAGCAAATAGCCCAGTAAATGCACACAAGTGAGAGAGACACAAACACAAAATCTTCAAACTTCCTTCTTCCAGTAATTCTCAACCTCCTTTTGCAACTTCGCACTTTTTCTGCTCTTCTTCTTGCATATTGAACTTGTGTATGTGAGTCCCTTCAAATGAATCGAAGTGCTCCAATATATAGTCTTTTGGTGAGGTTGAATTACCCTGTTTGAGGCCGACTTGGTGTGGAGGTGACAAATAGCTTATTTTACTCAATATTAATTATTTTTACATGATTCAAAAGCCCAAGAAGAGTCTCTTTAAATGGACAATGACTCTAATGACTCAAGACAAAACCTAAAAGTCCTCAATGGGGACTTTGACCTAAAACATGATGACCCAAGCATGAAACCCATGCTTTAATAAGTCATAATAATAATAAGAATTTATTTTTCTTTCTTTTGATAAATACATTTCATTATAACTCAAATACAATTTATGAAGACTGAACCAAGTTACATTCTTCAACACTCCCTCTTAACTAAGTTGGTATTCATATTTACATATACAAGTACATAGAAGATCTAAAACACATGAACCATGAAGAGTTCAGGCACTTATGGTGCCATGGACTAGATTCCTGACCAGGGCAATCTATCCAAGTGGGACTAAGATGGACTAAAGCTTTCAGCCTCTCTAGGTACCATTGGGTTTACTTGCACACCATCAACGCAGGGAACTTATTAACTTTCTTGTGTTCTTTTACCTTTGTTCATCAAGCAATTACCAAAACAATAGCACGAAAATCAAAGCCACTAGATGTAGGTGGACAGTCAGGGAAAAACCCCTATCTAAGGGAAAACCCACACAATAACTCTTCCTTAATAATTTCACAAGATGATCCAAGACTTCTTGACCTAGACACAGACTTCCCCACACAAAGTCAACCCTTTCCTTCTACTACAGATGATAACTTTCCAACAACAACTTTAGATGCAACAACAGAACTTCGACCCAACAGAACTTCGACACAGCAATAGCCCAACACAAATCTTTGACCTAGCAGCATCCCAGCAAAATCTTTGACCCAGCAATATCTTCGTCCTTCTAGCAAATAGCCCAGTAAATGCACACAAGTGAGAGAGACACAAACACAAAATCTTCAAACTTCCTTCTTCCAGTGATTCTCAACCTCCTTTTGCAACTTCGCACTTTTTCTGCTCTTCTTCTTGCATATCGAACTTGTGTATGTGAGTCCCTTCAAATGAATCGAAGTGCCCCAATATATAGTCTTTTGGTGAGGTCGAATTACCCTGTTTGAGGCCGACTTGGTGTGGAGGTGACAAATAGCTTATTTTACTCAATATTAATTTTTTTGCATGATTCAAAAGCCCAAGAAGGGTCTCTTTAAATGGACAATGACCCTAATGACTCAAGACAAAACCTAAAAGTCCTCAATGGGGACTTTGACCTAAAACATGATGACCCAAGCATGAAACCCATGCTTTAGTAAGTCATAATAATAATAATAAAAATAATTTATTTTTCTTTCTTTTGATAAATACATTTCATTATAACTCAAATACAATTTATGAAGACTGAACCAAGTTACATTCTTCAACACTCCCTCTTAACTAAGTTGGTATTCATATTTACATATACAAGTACATAGAAGATCTAAAACACATGAACCATGAAGAGTTCAGGCACTTATGGTGCCACGGACTAGATTCCTGACTAGGGCACTCTATCCGGGTGGGACTAAGATGGACTAAAGCTTTCAGCCTCTCTAGGTACCATTAGGTTTACTTGCACACCATCAACGCAGGGAACTAGGTGCGTAATTCAAGGTCAAAGCTTTATGACCAATGCCACCCTCCCTACTACTTTGGGAACTAGACATCAAGACATATGTCGGCCAGATGTCTTCCCAGGCATTTTACGCACACAATGCCTCAACAAATCAAATCTCTCTTGATCAAATAGATCGATAACCTCAAGCATGCTTTTCAAAAACTTCAAGAGATTTACCTGAACAATCACAACCCCAATAAGTAACAACCTTTCAAATACATAAGTAAACAAAAACCTTTGGGGTCTTCAAACGTTTTGATGTTGCTTCACAATTTCCCAAACAAATCTTGACAAAAGGTTTCCTGAATCATTCAGCATCCTTTCCTACTTCACATGCAGCGACCAAATCATGCTTTCCTTCTTTCAGCAACCCCTCAATATGCATTCTAGAATTTTCTTCTTCAAGGTATCCATCATGACTATAATATACCCTCCCTCTCAACATGGGAGATATGCCCTTCTTTTTATCTCGACTCCTTTCCATAGCATTGGAGAATTCTTCATGGCTTCCATCCTTCTTATCTTGATCATCATCATTCATATAACTTATTTCATCATGATCAATGTTGCATGAAGCAGGGACGTTTTTTGGAAGCGGGGATGCCAAAGCGTCATTTTCCAAAAATCTAGGAAGCAAAGCGTCTGCCTATATATATATATATATATATATATTATATATATATTATTTAGCATTTATACTCAAAACAAACACATCCCCAAATACCAAATTAGTTGTAGAAGACATGAAAACATGCATATTTTTGCATAAATCAAGATAGATATAACATCCATTGTACATTAATGATTAATTATTCAAGCATCAACCATTTAGATGCATCAACCATCTAGAATCTAAATTCTTCTCCTCTTGTCTAGCCTTTGCCTCTACCTCGATTGTCTAGGGATATTAGTCAACATTGCCCAATTTTGATTAAACTACCTAATTCAAGACTTAAAATATGGTAGAAAAGGCTTAACATGCTTGATCGATGATTTTGACTTGATTAAAAGGTAATTTTTTGCTAAGGGCGTGCTGCGTGACAAAGGAGTTCAACAATTAACACCACCAACACTAGGGTACATATATGGCTTGGTGCTCTTGATTAAATGCTAATTGCATACCTTCATACTTGATATAATCTAATGAAATGCCACAATCCCATTGATCCTGAATTCCTGAAAACTGTTAAGTCTGCTGAATTTTGAATAGGATATGAAATTCTATTTTCTCCATATGAAGTCCAATGAGGCTGGAACCACTCTCAAACATCCTGAGTCATTTCATGGTAATGTTAAAAATTTAAGTAAAAGGATGAAAATCAAAAATAAAGGAGAATGTCACTTTTACTTTAAGAATTTAACATTACCATGAGGGAGCATCTGCTATATTTATATTTTTTTATATTTTTTTTGCCTTCATTCCTCACCCTAACTCAAGGTGGACCCACCCCCAACAAGCAAACTCACCTAAAATTTAAAAAAAAAAAATTGAAAAAAAAAAACGATTTTCTAAATGCTTTTCCAAAATCGTATGGAAGCGTACGCTTCGCCCTCCGAAGCGCCACGCTTCAAAAAATTCCAGGAAGCGGCAAAATCAGGCGGAACCGCACTTCCGCCGAAGTTTCCTAGACGCTTGCGCACGGGGACGCGCTTCCAGGCTTGGAACTGGGGGGGGGCGAGGGGGGCGGGGGGGGCGCTTCGTGCAACATTGATCATGATTATCAATCAAGTCAACTTTACTTATGAATATCTTCAACCTCTTAAAGATTATGTACATGCACAACATAGATAGCAAGTATAACCAAATACATATATAGGAGCAAGAAGTTGACTATATCAGAATCATCTGATAGTGGAAACATTAGACTTTAGACATCAAATACCTAAACTTAGTTATGCTCATAGCAAGAGACACATACTTCTATACTTCAACTTCTTGCATGGGTTAAGTTATAACCCCTATATCACATTAGTAACTCAATCAAGATATCAGTGTCATTATATCTAGGGCCCCAAAATTTCTTCCAGAGATATGACATACTTTACTATAATATATTGCAAACCCTAGAAGCAATTCAAACAAGTATAGTTCCACAATGCATCTAATAAGTTTAGAATTCATATGTTAGACTTCTGCTAGGATTTAATGCAAACCCTAGATTCCATCTTTAAGACACTAAGCCTTAGATGTCAACAAATAAAACCAAACATAGCATAATCTAAGGTTTCAACGATATGACCAACTTCTACTAGGGTTTGTAATGATCCCTAGATTTATCATCATAATGGAATCATTATCACCATATCCTAGAATATTCAAACTTCTACAAGGGCTTAGTTACAAGCCCTAGAACTTTATAAACATCAACAATTTTGGTTAGCACATATATCTAGGATTTCATAATCATGCACAACCATATCACAACAATATCCATTAGGTAAACCCAAGACACAAATATCAATACATTATATACAATCTCAATTAAGCTAGGGTTTTTATCAAACAAACAAACATACACCTAGGGTTTCATTTTTTGGAGCTTACTCTTGATACATAAGGTTTTACTCATAAACCCTGATTTACCAAAACCTCAATGTCTAGGAATACACAACCAACCAACCCTAAAGGACTAGGGTTTCCATATCAATACTAAAGCTCCAAACATGACATCACCATCAAAATCCCAAACATCAAAAGAAGAGTATTTTCAATATTTATAGACTAGGGATTTCACATTAACATACCCTTAGGTTAGGGTTTTTCAAAGAACCTATTAGGCTTCCACAAACATAATGATTTTAATGAGGGTAGATTCAATCTAAAGATAATCTCCCAAACAAGAATCTCTATGATTCAAAGGTCCGGGGCATAACAATTGTTAGTAATGTAAAGCAGATTTATTAGAATGAATAAATGTACCTTTGTCTTGAAGAGAACACGGTTTTGGGTCTAAGACATACTTTTGAGTTGCAAACCTTATAGGACACCAATTCCAATACTTTGTCTTGTGAGATCTTCTCCATAGCCCTTGAGCATATCAACAAGCTTTTCGTAAACATGGAAAATATAAAAGAAATGTTATTAGCATCTGGTGTAAACACATCTAGATAAGAAAGGAAAACCAAATATAAATGATAGTACAAGGAGTAAGATACTTATATATGGAAAAATGGTGAGGGCTCCCTCTTAATCCAATCTTGAGGGATACCAATAACTTTAACAAAACAATTCAACAATGTTTTTCTAAAGCATGTTAAACCTATAAGTACTAAAAATCAAAATACAAAACAATTCAAAAACTTAGAGTAGAAGGAGTTAGTAGTATAAGTCCTTTATATCCGATTCTTCAGCCTTGTGCTTCATTGGAGATCCTTCTTTGGCAACATTTGCTTGATCCCTATTTCTCGGATTCTCAGGGCAATCGCTTCTATAGTGACCCATCTTGTGACAATTGTAGCATTCGATCTTAGATAGGTCTATCTTCCTTCTAGGCCCTTTAGACTTTTTGAAGTTTCCTTTGTTCTTGTGATGAGCATAATAGGCATTTGAAACTCTCTCCTCTTCATTCTCTTTGTTGCTTACTAGAGAAATTCTGACTTCTTCTTGATTGCATGCATTCCATAATTGTTTGAATGTAGGAATTTCCTTCCAACTATTCAAACCTGATGAAAAGGCACTCCAAGATGTGTTGGTAATCATAAAAGTGCAACGATTACAAGTTCTTTTTCATGTACTATCTCATCGATTGTCTGGAGTTCATCTCTGATTCTAGTTATTCTCACAAAGAAGGATGTCATAGTGTCTTCCTTTGTCATCTTTATAGATCTCAATTCATTCTTAAGACTTTCTAATTGACCAAGATTCTTGATTGTGAATAATTTGGATAATGCCTTATATATCTCTTGAGAAAAATCTATGTTGGATATATATGGGATGAGGTTATCCTTTATTCCATCCACCATTAGTGTCATGACCAATATTTTTGTTTCCTTGAACTTTGCTTTTTCTGCATCACTTGACTCATTTGTAGGCTTCTTTACCTTTCCCTTTACTAGATCCACAACTTTATTCTTCTCGGGGATGAGGTCTATCCTCTTCTTCCATGCCCTATAGTTGGATACTCCTAATTTGTTTTATCCCTTCATTGAGTTAGGCATTGTCCTTGAAGATGGTAGACTTGACTTCTTATATGATCCTTTTGATGACCCTTATTCAAACTTTTTAAATAACTCCGTATTCTCCTCTTAATAGATCTTCAAGCTGTCTTTTTTCGTCTCCTTCACCAGAGCTCTGATACCATGTTAGAAAATCAAAAAGGCAAAAAGATTTTTCTTTATGTTGATAATTACTTGTGAGATTCTTATGTTCTTATTAACTTTCTTGTGTTCTTCTTTTATCTTAGCTCATCAACCAATTACCAAAACAATAGCACGAAGATCAAAGACACCAGATGTAGGCAGACAGTTAGGGCAAAACTCTTATCTAGGGGAAAACCCACTCAACAACTCTTCCTTAATAATTTCACGAGATGATCCATAATTTCACGAGATGATCCAAGACTTCTTAACCTAGAAACAGACTTCCTCCACACCATGTCAGCCCTTTTCTTCTACTGCAGATGATAACTTTCTAGCAACAACTTTAGATGTAGCAACAAAACTTCGACCCAGCAATAGCCCAGCACAAATATTCAACCTAGCAACATCCCAGCAAAATCTTTGACCCAACAATATCTTCGTCCTTCTAGAAAATAGCCCAGTAAATGCACACGAGTGAGAGAAACAAACTCAAAAACTTTGATCTTCCTTCTTCCAGTAATGCTCGTCCTCTTTCTGTAACTTCGCACTTTTTCTCCTCTTTCTTTGGATATCGAACTTGTGTGTGAGTCCTTCAAATGAATCGAACTTCTCCAATATGTAGTCTTCTAGTGCGGTTGAATTACCTTGTTTGAGGCCAACTTGATCTCATTGAGCCTGACTTGGTGTGGAGGTGACAAATAACTTATTTTACTCAATATTAATTCTTTTTACATGATTCAAAAGCCCAAGAAGAGTCTCTTTAAATGGGCAATGACTCTAATGACTCTAGACAAAACCTAGAAGTCCTCAATGGTGACTTTGACTTAAAACATGATGACCCAAGCATGAAACCCATGCTTTAATAAGTCATAATCATAATAATAATAATAATAATAATATTTTTTTTCTTTCTTTTGATAAATACATTTCATAATGACTCAAATACAATTTATGAAGACTGAACCTAGTTACATTATTCAACAAGTCTCACGAAAGCAAGCTTACAGGTGTGATTGTAGCCTCTCAGCTACACATAAGTAAGGTCAAGGATGCAATTGTAGCCTCTCAACCGCATAGAAGAAGGCCTATGGGTGCGGTTATGCCTGCAGGACACAAAAATGAAGTTTTGTTCATGAAATCAAATGTTCACCTGAAGGATGTCAGTCCTACAGACAAGACCAGACAACAAAAACTTCTATGAGCAATAAAGTTTGAATGTTTTACTATAACGTGAATATGTTGACTAAACGTGTTTTTGTAGGTGACCGGGATATGCATATTTTGATTTATCCATTGAGGCTAGTGTATGACAGTATTTGATAACAGTTGTAAGAGTTTGACATGATTTGGCTGATTGATATAGATGAGCAGTGATTGGAGTTTTGACATGATACTTGATAATGATTTAGAACTTTGACTGGATGTTGTGATATGTTTTGGGCTATAGATCTCACTATGATAGCAAATATAGGATTTGACCTTATGACTAATTTGACCACTGATGATTTGCCTTGATGACAATGCTATATAGGCATAGCGACTTTCAGTGATTTATATTGGTATTTTGTGTTGACATCATTAGTTGTGACAGATTGGTTGAGGTATAAACAGGTGTGATTTAGTGTGAAGTAATCTCACAATAAATGGATGGAACCTGCATGACTTATCTTTGGTATGTGAACTTGCATCTAGTGACTTATATTATGATCATGAGGATGGCATGATAAAGTTTGGTTCGATATTGCTTGGTAAATGACAACTTGTTGGCATGATAATAGATAAAGTCATAACTTGATACTTGGATGAGAGCTCTATCAGTTGCCTGGTCTAAAGAATTTGTCACAGTGATATTGATGAGTTTGATATTAGTTCTCATCTGGCATCTAAACTTTGATAAACTGACTTAGTTGATTTGATTGCACTATATTGATTTATGTAAGGCTGAGCATATTGGTTTGGTAAAGTGCTATGTTTGCAAAAAGCATTCTATGAAGCAAGCTCCCCAAGCCTGATTTGCACTGACAGTTATCTGGTGAAGTCAAGATGATGTGTCAATCTGAACCTCTACTTCAAAAGGGGATCCAAGGTATGGCTTTGATTTTGGTTTTTATATACTGATGGTATGTTCTTGACAAGTAATGAGCCTCTGATGATCAAGGTAAGAGGGAGATGGCCTCTGAAGTTCGAAATGAAGAATCATGGCATGATGAATTACATTCTAAAGTTGAAAGAATAAAATCGATATTACAAAACTATTAAAGAGTTTTTGGAAAGTGGAAATGTAAATCCTTGGACACACAAATTGAATTTCAAGAAGTTATGAAAAGGTATTGTTGAACTTGACTTGGCAACCGATAGTTGATTGAAGCATTGTGTTTTGTTTAAACATCTGTCTGCATATGTTGAGCATAGAACCTGAGTGAATTCATGATTGAGCCGCTTCATACGCATTGAGTTGCCGCCAAGCACCCTTTGAGATATTTGCATGGGATGAACAATTTCTGACCTGAGGTATTCTTCCTGGGATATGTGACCTCATGGATGTACTGATGATGATTGGGATCGTATTGTCGAGCACATTCGAATGCTACCTTAGTATGAGATCCACCATGATGTTTTGGATGAGAGATTTGTAGCTTTATGTACAATCGAGGTTGGGTACGATGTGGCTAACATAACTAATTGTGAGGCAAGATAAAAAGGCTCCTTAGAAAGTTGTTTGGGCAAGTTCTGAATATGACAGGGATACATTGTGATAATAATGAGTGGATTTGACTAGAAGAGAATCCCATATATAGTTGGGACTGAGATACCTTCATATATTGAGGCAGTGTTGTTGTACGAGGCAAGCTCAGGCTTGTGGTTGGCACCTCCTTGAGAGGGAGGATGACTACGGTATCCTTTTTGTGATATATATATTTGTTCTAATGTGATATTTGATTTGATGTCTTGTATGAACAGGGGCCAACTGTTATTGAGACATGATGATATGTTGCTGATCTACAGAGAGCATCACTGATCGAGGATAATAAGCCAACTCTTCCCCCCTGTTCAAGCTCCCAGGGTGTGGAATTGAGATGGAGGGCTCCTGGGGTTGAGGGATCTTTGGCCAATAGGGTATGACCCCTATTTGTTACCCATAGGGTTGGAGTAGTAGCTCCCCTATCTTGGTCTTTGCAAAGTATACCCCAGTTGGCATCATACCCACACGCTGGGCTTGTTGGGATTGTCCCTCCCTGTTTGGCCAACGAGTTGAGGAGGCTTGGGGGCGTGTGATCATTACCTTTGGTAAGTCGGGTATCTCACCCAAGCTCGGATTATGATGCAAGTGTTCTAACACATAACTCTTGAGGGTCATTGTTGGGAAGATCGGCAGACAATAGGATGGGTTGAGTGGTAGCTCCCCTATATCAACTATTGCTCGATATGGGGTTGTAGATGTTTAGCTTCCCCATGAGTATCCGGGTTTAGATATGCTCCTTGATATGGTTCCAAGTTGAGATGTGCTCCCTGATGATATGCTCTTCAATGTTGTTCTGGATTGAGATAAGCTCTTTGATGTCGATGTGGGTCATAGATCTGACTCCCTGTCAATGTTCCTGGGTGGTAGCATTGGGCTCCCTGTTAGCAGGGATTCCAGGTGGTAGCAATGGCACCCCAATGAATAGAGGGTGGTAGCTTAGGCTCCCCTCTGATGACAAATTCTTCTTCTTTTAGATTCGAGAATATTCAACACATGAGCAGGAACAATCAAGAGATAAGCAGGAATAAGCAAGAGATGAATCGAGATGAACAGTGATCATACGAGATGATGAGATACTTAAGATTGGATATGATTTGATGACAAGATACACATGACTTGATGCATGTGGAATTCTCCCTAGTTGAGAGGGAGTGTTAAAATATGCAACTGCAGTCAAATTCCACTTTGGACAGCTCATTTGATGGAGAGAATGATTGCATTGAATTCCTCTTTTTGAGAGGAACAAAATTGACCTAAAGATCACTCAAATCGGATGAGGGAAAGTGTATTTATGAAGCAAAGTGTACTTAACTCTGGCGATGCATCTGTTTACTAACACTTGCGGGATTTGGTGTAACGACAATCGTGATTCCAATAGAAGGCTATAAATACAAGTGACCTCAACCTCATTTGGAAATCATCATGAGACATTCTTCTATTCTCTTTCTTGGTTTTTGGCTCGCACAAGTCTGAGGCACGTCTGTGGAGGAATGGGTTCGCTCGAAGACGAAATTGCAGGGTCCGAAGCTCGCATTACTTTTTTAGGGTTTTGGGCCTCAGTCACAGACATGACACAAGAAGAACTCGACCACAGTCGCAAGCTAACCAGCGCATCTATGTGACTGAAGCTTTTCACTCGCACAATCAGCGTCTCCTCCATGCTACCGACATCTAGGGTTTCTGAGTCTCAGTTGCAGACTGCAGTCGCTGTGTCATAGGCTCCAGGGAGCGACTAAAACCTTCTCAATCGCATGCATGACTCCTCTATGCAATCAGGACCTAAATGATGAAATTTTAGTTGTCCGAAGATTCCGCTCAGTGACAACAATGTTTGGCAGTTGACCACAGACAAGGACAGTTCATTTCAGGCTTCAGAATCAGAATTTTGAGTATAAGCATTGTTGGGTTCCTTCCATGGATATTGTGTAGTTGTTTTTGCTGGATAGTTGTATGAATTAAGATATGGATCACTCTACTCTCTTTTGCTTAATTATTCGATGACAATCTAATAAGAAGAAGAATTTGAAAGGGTTTTCCCCATAGTGGGTTTTGCCCGGGTCTCCGACCAATCCCAGTGTCTCTACATGTGAATGTTTTTCTTCTATTGTTCCTTTATGTTCCACTGCATTGATGATGATGATATTTTTCTTTCTATGTAGTTGCATATGCTACTGAATAATGATGTAAATATGAATAATGTTATGATCTTATGGGGTGCACTTAGTGTGTTAATGAAGAAGGGTAATTATCAAAGTAAAGAACAATATAACCCTATGAAAAATTAACACCCTCCAGGATAGTCGTTCTTGGATTATAAGCCCTCAGTTTAAATACACCGTTAAATTGGGATATGACCATTTGATCAAGAATCTCACACTGGGAACCTCGTAGGCTTTGCGAAAAAATACATTCCTAAAGTGAATTCGTTTTGTTGGACCTTGATTCTCCATAAAATTATCAGTAGAAAATCTTAATAAAAACAAACATTCAAGGCTCATCTTGGTGTGTGATTTGCTCCTGTGCTAAGGAAAATATCCCCCACTTATTTAGATCATGTCCTTTCCAGTGTAGTATGGTGCATTACTTTTGCTCCAGTTCCTCAGTGGATTCAATCCCTGAGTCATGCAAAGGGATGTTTGAATACTAGAGGATTAAGTATCCTAGGAAGAGGTCTACTCCCTCCCATTGCATTGTTGGGAAGCTCTTCCTAAATATCTATGTTGGTCTTTATGGTTAGCAAGGAATCAATTGATTTTCAAAAATGAATCTTCTACTCCTTCCTTTGTGGCTCAAAAAGTGATCTTTCACTACTTGAATCGATATCCTCGCATGGGTTTAAAAGAAATGATCTAGAGGACCTTTGTCCTGAGGAGCGTGAATGGATCCATCTTCACATGTCATTCTTGTTAAAGTTTGCAACTAGGGCCAAACTCCATGTGGGTCATCTTATTTATGGCAGCTGATATTTTTCTTGGATCCCTCTCATCGAAAAGTGTAGGATTGATCTAAAGATCATCTGATTCCAATAAGTATTCATGGAGATATGAATTTATTTGTGTAATGGGACAATTCATCAAGGTTGGCCAACAACCAAATAACCCCCACATGTGCTCAACGTTTTAGTATAAAAGGAGGTGACTTGAGAGTCATTTGTACACACTTCACTCTTAATTTCTCTCCACTCGCTTTGGTTTTAGTGGAAGAGAAATCTAGGAGGATGAAGCCCTAGACGCAAGAGGAAAGGAGGCTAATCAAGCTGCCCTAGCCGCAGTCCTAAAGGATGGTCTACCCGCAGCCCTAGAGAGAAGATCACTACTTCTATACACTGCCCAAAGGATGTCTAGCCACAGTCCAAGCATGGAGATATAATACGGTGGAGGAGGCCTACACACACTGCCATTATACGCAGGTCTATCCTGCCCTAGCTGCAAGTCTATGATACCCTAAACGAAGGTCATTTTAGGTGACCGGATTGTTGGAAGGAGGGCCGAGAGGGCAGGCTACTAGGCTGAGTAGAGGAGGAGCTTAACGTTGGCAATTGGGTCACTGTTTGGACACGTTTTGGAGGAGGCCAAAAGCTACAACAAGCTAGGTCGTAGGCCATAGCAAGTTGTCGGAGTTCTAGGGATGCATTGAGGTGGACAGCCCCTTTAGAGGACAACGTGGCATGGGAGGAGCCTCTCCAAGGCAGGTCACAACCCTTGAGGGCTGGTCTTGCTAACTGTGTGTTGGGCTAAGGGCAGTGGTACAAGCCCTAACCAAAAGTGCAGGCACAGTGGTGCAAACAATGGTGTATAGCAGTCTTGGAGCAGCAGTTGTGATGTGTGTTGGATCCATTCTTTGGGTCAGTTTGGATCAGATTGTTGGGCAGTCTATGGGAGCCAAATTGGTAGTTGTACATAGCAGCAATAGTACATGGTGCAGCAATGGTTCATGGTGGATACATGGGACAGTAAGAACATGGTGCAGCAATGGTTCATGGTGGATACATGGGACAACAAGTACATGGTGCAACAATCATAGTGCAGTAATGGTATTTGGTGCAGCAAGTACATGGAGCAGCAATGCATAGCATAGCTCAGCATAGTACAACAATACAAAGATGGGTACAGTCATGATTAGTGAAGCATGATGAGATGCAACAGAGTGATGATGGGTGCAACATGGTGCAACACAATGAGGTGCAACATGATGATGAGGAGAAGCACAATGATAGGTGTGGCATGGTGATAGAGTCACCTTTTAGAATCAGTTGAAGCAGCATGATGATGAGGAGCAGCACAATGATAGGTGCAACATGGTGATGGAGTCACCTTGGAGAATTAGTTGAAGCTACATGTCTTCAACTGAGTTCAGCTACCTCATGTATCATCTACTTAGAGATGATCTATGCTCTTATTTAGATAAGTCAAAGTGTTGATTGTAGTAAATACACTATCTCTCTCTCTCTCTCTCTCTGCTGAACTATTGAAGAACATATAAGAAGAATTGATCAAGGGTTCCCCACATTAGGGTTTGTCCCTGGCTAGTGCCACATGTTGTGTCCTCTTGTCTTGGCTTGTCTTTTGCGATTTATGTTTATGTTCTATCTGCAATTTATTATTATGCTGACATGATTGCTAATCTGGAAAAGATATTGAGCTAACTGTGAAAATTGAAATAAATTGCTCTAAGCATAGAACATACCTAAACATAACAGAAAGGATACTGGAGGATTAAGAATCCTCAGAAGAAGGTCTACTCCCTCCCATTGCATTGTTGGGAAGCTCTTCCTAAATATTTATGTTGCTCTATATGGCTAGCAAGGAATCAATTGATTTTCAAAAATGAATCTTCTACTCCTTCCTTTGTCGCTCAAAGAGTGATCTTTCACTGTTTGAATTGATATCCTCATGTGGGTTTAAAAGAAAGAATCTAGAGGACCTTTGTCCTGAGGAGCGTGAATGGATCCATCTTCACATGCCATTCTCTACTCCTATTTCCTCTTTAAAGCACCTGGTAAGAAAGAAGGTAAAAAGTATTGATCTAAATCAGTCTAATTTCATCCAATGGCAGAAAGACAAATTCGATTTCTCTCTTCTTTGATGGAGCTTCAAGAAGGAACCCAGGGGGGTTGGAGCAGGAGGGGCTCTCATTGGCCTCTATGGAAAAATAGAAACTCAATTCACGTGGGGTTTGGGTCAGGCTTCCAACAACCAAGCAAAGTTCCTGGCACTTTGGAAGGATTGGAAATTGCATCGAAAAGAAGTGTTTCTCGGCTCGTGGTTTTTGGAGACTCAATGGTAATTATTCGTCAGGTGGTTAAGGCTAAGTGTGGAATGAATAATGATCTCTCTCCCATTCTCCTTCGGATACTATTACTAACCTCCTAGTTTGAACATATCGAATTTATCCATGACTACAGACACCTCAACTCCACAGTGGATAATCTGACTAAGCAGGGCTCTGATATGGCCCAAGTATTACTTGAGTTGGATCAAAGGAATTTAAAAATTATCCATATCCCATAACATGCCAAATGCTTCTCGTTTCTTTTTGAATTTAAATATCGTTCATGTTGAAAAAAAATTGTGTCGGTTAGGTAGGACCTTCAGTCTCTGCAAAGTGTGATCTCGAGGTACTTACACTCTCTAAGTATCTTTGGGATCTGAGTTGCCAGTTTTCTAAGCCACCATTTTTTAAATCCTTCACTAAAGTGTCCCTTTCTCTCATCTAGGTGTCAAAATCCCTTCTCCCTCCCCTGTGTTATCAAACCTATGCATTTATATTCCCTCATGCAAGTTTGGTGGGATGTCATTTCGAACCCAATCTATTCTTTCTCGGGAAGGGTAACTACATTAATGTCATCGTCGAGTGCTTTCATCTCTCAATCCTCTCAGTTTCCTTAGTTGTTCTCTATGCGGGATTTAGATTTGCAATCACCAAAGGATTCGTGGGTTAGCCTCGCTTCTGGTTATAAAAAGATATGTGCAGCCTCCCAAATCTCTAACGATGATTATAGTTTCATTGGTTTTGCGAAGTTGGAAAATCTAAATCAAGTGGTCAAGTTTTGGTGGCAACGTTTCTCTTGTGTCATGGCAGACCCCTCTCCCCCTCCGAACCTAAGCATTGTGGACCAACCGATTGATAAAATGTTGGACGTGCTCAAAGCATTAAGGGTGGCCATGTAGAATTGGGATGAAATGGCTAACAAGCAGCGCCAAACTGCCCAACTCCTTGTGGAGGCTAAATTCCTGAGGATTTTTTGGCAGTTCAAAATCCTCTTTTAATTATCTTCGTGCAGGAGTGGCAGATCTTGGCAATAGGATTACAGCTCTGGAGAATGTTGTTGGTGGCTTCGTGCAGTCTGATAATGGTGGTGTTGGTTCCAGTGTTGCGCAAAGGAAAAAGAAGTTTCGAAGTCAGCAAAAGAATGGTTCTCTTGGGAACTACCTCTGCTAATGGGTTCTCTGGTTGGATCTCTCATTTTGATAATTTAATCTATGTTGCAACGTAAATATATTTTGGTTCTAGAAGCATTTTGCAGAATGATAAGTAGATATATCTTTAGTTTTGGGAAGAACTGCAGCCTTGGTGCTTGCACAAATTTTGTTTTGTTTAAAGAAAATCTTCACAGTCAGATTTCAGAAAGACTTTGTAAGGGTTCTGGGCCATTCTCCAAATTTTGTTAATATAAATACCATTTGTTTCTTTTCTTCTTTTAAAAGCGGGATCACTTAGGTGAGGTAAGAGCGGGAGGGGTTCTCTTTGACCCTAACTGAAAATTTGTTTTTCAATTTACTTGGGGCCTAGGTCTTGCATCAAATAACCAAGAGAAGTATTTGGCATTATGGAAAGGATTGGAGATAGATAATGATTATAAAATCACCAAACTCGTATTCTTAGAAGACTCCATGCTAGTCATTTAACAATTGACCAAGGCAAAGAAGAAAATTGGGGGTGAGTCCCCTCCCCTCACTCAAAGAATTCTTGGCTCCACTTCCTTGTTTGGTCACTTGAACTTCTTCCATGTGTTCAAGCATTTGAATTCTGAGGCTAACGTGTTGCCAAAAAAAGGTGTAATCCTAGGTCAGGGCATAATCGAATTGGATCACAGGTTTGGCTTTGCCTCAATCCCTTAGTTATGTTGGATATGCTACGCCCTCATCATTCCTCACTTAAATGGGAAACCAGTGATCTATTTTGCTCACTCGGGAAGCAGTCACCTCTCTTCTCCCTCAGGATTGGATGGGCCTCATTTTCCAGTGGCTCCTCCTTCAGCCACATTACAACATGACTCAACCCTGGTGTCCTAATTTAATCACCAAGTGGCAGAGATCCTTACCTATTCTCCTCAATGAATGTCTTGTCTTTTTATGTTGCTTTTGGTGGGATCTACAGCGGATCTCTTTAGCCGTGGTGATCAGTTTATTGCGAAGGGATATGGAGTTAATTTACTTGTCCTATAACATCTCCTCAGCACTGATTTCTGTCTTGATGAGATTATGGAGTTGGCTCTGGATTATATGTTACAGCCCAGCTCGTGGTATGGTCTCGACTCTGGTGATATATTGAACCTCTTGGCCTCACAATGGCCTCACAATGGCCTCACAGTTAACACAATCAACTCATTCAAGCATCGACAAGGAGGGAGTTGTCAATAGAGTTTTAAAGAGTTGGGTGTCGAGTTTCTCTTCAAAGATGGCAAATAATCCCACTTCTCCAGAGAATGTTAATGCAGGCATTGTGCTCGACAGGCTCTTGGACACTTCACAAGCGTTGTTGTCTTCCATTCAGAAATTGGAAGATATGGTCGAATGGAAACATTGCTCCTTTTAGCTCTTTTTGGAGGCAAAGCTTCTCCGCCATCACTCCAATATGGAACATTCCCTCGAATCTTTGAGGTAGAAGGTTCATTCCCTCTACGTGCACATGTCTGAATTGGCAGTCAACGGGAATGCCATCAAATGGCAGGGGTCGGGAGGTCCTGGTTCTAGATATGTTGCGAAAAGAAAGAGACTTCACCGCCCCAAGGGGGTTGATGCTGATGGCCAGGGTCATTGTTGAGTTCCATGGTCTGAAATGTTGGATAGTGTCTTGCAGAATGTGGTTTGATAGTGTTCAATTCTCTGGTTTTCCATGACAGTTTGCAAATTTTGTTATATCCTTGGGTATTTCTGCAGAATCTATAGTGGCAATATTTGTAGACTAAGAAGGATGTACAGCCTTAGTACTAGTAAGCATTTTGTCTAGTCTAACGAAGCTAGAATTTTTGTATCTAAATATCCATGTAAGGGTTCTGGTTCTAGTTCCAAGTTCCAACTTTTATTAACACAAATACCCTTACCTATTCCTTTAAAAAAATGGGGATCACTTAATTTAATTGTTTAAATGTCATTTGAGTAAAAAACAACATATAAAAGTGACATTGAATAATTAAATTAAAAAGGTGTTAAGTGACTATGGGATAAAAAGTGAGGAAAACTTTATAAAGTCACTTTATATTATTTAATATAAAGGAGAGACCCATGGTATAGAGTCTATACTATAGACCCATGGTGTTCTAATGGTAAAAGCTATAAAAAAGAGAATTGGAACTCACATTTGATTATGCATTGGTTATTTTTCTCAAGTCAATTTTGGAGAGCTCTTGGAGCTTTTGAGTAAAGGGAATGAAACCTTAGTGAGCATTAGTTTCGGTGGTGAAACACATCCACCCTAGCCGATCAAGTTTGGCTTTGGTGGTAAGACACATCCATCCTAGCTAGTCAAAAGGGAGGAATCATCCAAATTCTTCACAGGTGCTCATATTGAAGGAGAAGTTGTATTTTTATTGAAGGAGAAGTTGTATTTTGCCAAAGATCGTGGGAGCTTGAAAGGAGAGTTGATTCATCTAGTTGCAACAACTCTTATTTTTGGTGGAGGCCAAATCCATAGTGGAAGCCAAAATTCTTGAGGAAGCTGCATTCTTCTTGGGTAGGCTATAATTTCTTCTGGGGGTTGTATTTTCTTGAGGTGGCTATGCCTTTTGTATGTGATCATAAATCTTCTTGAGAGACCACAAATTTATTGTCGTATCATTCAACCAGCCAAATCATGACATTTGCAAGAGCTATTCACAGGTTCCAGAAATCAAATTATTGCATTTTAAATGAGTTGTCTAGCATTTTCTTGAGGTGGCTATGCCATTTGTATGTGATCACAAATCTTCTTGAGAGACCGCAAATTTATTGTAGTATTATTCAACCAGCCAAATCATGACATTTGCAAGAGCTATTCACAGGTTCCAGAAATCAAATTATTGCATTTTAAATGAGTTGTCTAGCATGTAGTTTCATGATTAATATTAATAAATAATTGGTTGACTTGTTGCTATTTATTTGGGAATTTTGTGGAGTATGTTTGCTGAAGCTAGGGTTTCATATTTGTTTGCATTCAAAAAGTTTGATAAAATGTCTAACCCATAAAGGCTGTCTAACCCATAAAGGCTTCTTATTATTTACATGCAAAGTGTTTGGAAAAAGGTTTAAATACCAAGTGTTTGTCAAAATGCCTAAAAGGGAATTTTGAAAAATTTTACGAGTTAGCATATTTTGGGAAGGGGCATTATAGTGATATCAGAGCTTAGTTTTCCTACCAGCCTGCAAGTGCATGCTATCTTAATGAATCTGGAAGTCATGGGTGACAGAAGAGAATAGGCCCTAGAAAGCATTATATATACCTTAAATGACCTGGAAAGAGGGCAGCAGCAGTTGGTTCAGCATATCACACAGTCTATGGAAAAAAATTAGGGGAACCAACACAATGTCGAAAATCAAGAACAGCAAGGTCAAGGTGAAGAGTTTCCAAATTACTTAAGGGAGTTTCAGGCTCTAGGGGGAGAATTTCATGTAGCCATGTCCCTACAAGATTTTTGTGCCATCAAATATATGGATCAGGACCATCCTTTGAAGGAAATTGATATGTCACCTTCCAAGGTTCGTAAAAAGGACATACCTTGTAAACCTGAAATTGAAGCAGTCCAGAAGGACTATGTTACCAGTGGCAGCTAGCTCAACAAAAATAAGGGATCTATGCAATGGACCCTGAAAAGGCACGCACAGAATTAAAAGAGACAGCCAGAGAGGAGAAGTTTCGCAGTCTTGAGGAGAGGGTTTCTAGGCCTATTTCTGAAGAGACAAAGGAAAAGATTGGTACCAAAGACCCTGAAAAGGCACACCCAGCTTTAAAAGAGGCAGCCAAAGAGGAGAAGGTTCACAGTCTTGACAAGAGGGCTTCTAGTCCTATTTCTGAAGACACAAAGGAAAAAATTGGTACCAAAGAAGATTTCTGCAGCCGACTGTCTCAAGATAATGTCCTAGTTTATAACGAAGGATGCACAGGGCAGGTTACAGTCGATATAGATGCTGTAAAAAAGGGCTCCAATGCTGTGCTTAAGAATGGTGAAAGACTTGATGCAGCATAGAGGAAGCACATGAGACTTTTGACAACTACTGTTTTTGATCGATGCAAGGGTAAAGATACATTTGGAATGGAAGATGAAGATTGGAAGCTATACAAGAAAATGAGCAAGGACAATGATGCTGATGAAGAGGCAATAATGGCGTGGCAACAGTCAGAGGAAAAGCTAAAGAGTTTGAATGAAAAGTTGTCATTGGTCCTTCCAAACAATATTGCAACGATAATTTGGTGAAGCAGTGTGCCAAAGTAAAGGAAGAAGTTGTGTCAGGTTGGGAGAAGGTTGAAATAGAAGCAGACATGGCTTCAATTGATTTTGAAGAAAGTAACACCCTCATCAAGGAATGGATGATTCTGTACTAGACAAACCCCCAGGAAGTAGCCAAATTATTAATCATCCAGCCTCTAGAAAGAGACCAGTGACATCAGTAATTCGACCAACAACTCCCAAATTGCCTATTTCAAGTGTATTTTAAAGAATGGAAGATTCTTATGAGGATCAGCTACTTGAAGATAATGATGGCCAAAACTTCAATTATGGTAATGCTAATGGCGCTGCAGCAACTGAAGGTTTGACAAGCACAGTGAAACAAACACGGATATTACAAAATCATCCCTTGTTCCTCCAGATCTGGTTACTGGAAGCATGATGAGAAAATCACATAGCATATCAGGGGACATTCTTGCTGTGCATCCACCGGATCTAATAGCTAAAGATATTCTAGGGAAAAAGCCAGAGCAATATAATCTTGTACGGTTAAAAATCACTCCCAGTGAATCACCAAAGGGGTCAAGCGATGCTTCTACTTTCCAGAGAAAGCTAGCTATGGAGTGCATCTTTATTTTGCATGCATTCACATTGTGGAGTGATTGGAGAACTTTGTTATCGATTGGCTAATCAATGCAAACAGAGTTGTGAGTCAAACTGAATATCCTTCATTGATTGACCTTCATGGACTCCTATTGGACCTGGTTACACAGCTTTTAGGTTCTTTAACACGGACCAAGTCTAGTTCTGTGACAGAACACTTCTGCACGGAACTCAATGCCAGACGAATTGATACAAGGGCTGCCAGAAGTGAGACACGCAGCATTATCAATGGTATGAGATATCTAAAACTTGGGGTGACGACAATGTGTGGCTTGAATGCTGCAACTTAATTTGTGGCAAAAGCGAATCCTCTCATTTGCACACCACCGAAAAGGAAATCAGAGTTGCAGCATGCATTATGCAATATGATTTCAAGTATACTTGCGCCACTTGCAAATGGGGGGAAAGGACATTGTCCTCCTGTGCGCATAGAGAAAGCTCTGACCCTATGATATGATGCTGTTGGTCATATTCGGGAGCGACCCATGACATGGATGGAGAAGCAAAACAAGCACATTATTCAAAATAGTAGTCGGTCTATGGCATTAGATTGTCTTCACCGTGTTATACAATTTTATTTAAATGTGTATGCTAGTAAGCAACCCAGGAATCATGTATGGGGTTATCTTCATAATGTAACATCACAGTTGCAAGCAATTTTGAAGGTTCTCTTACATAGGATGTGTAGCATGACAAACTTGTCGACTTTTGTGCTACTATAGCAGAAAGCAACCTAGAGTTTTGTATGAATCACATGATATTAGAGTTGTTGAGGGCGGACAGCTTAAGTGAGGCCAAATTGATTGGTCTTCAAGCACTACTTGCAGTGGTCATTTCTCCCTCCAGCCGTTGTGTTGGTTCTGACATTTTACACAGTGATGATGTTCATTTCTCTGCAACATCATCCTTACGAGGATCAATTGCATCATCATGGTCATCTTTACTTTCTGGAGCTTCTGCCTCACCTCAGCACCCATACTCTTTGCAGTCTGCAGGTTCTGTTTCTTCTAACTTATCATTAATAGGACACGATATCAGTGAATTTATCCCAAAGGTCAAACATGCTATTGACTTTATTTTGAGGATATGCCACGCAACTTACGGACACACTTTTAACATCATCAATGACTACAATAGATCCACTCACTAAAGAAAAATCACAAGGATGACTAGTTTTTCGATGGGCCTTGAAATGTATACCACATTTGATTCAGGATATTGGTTGAAGTGACAAAATGACAGAAAATATTCCAGTCTATGACATAAGTATTGAAGGTGTCCGTGAAGAAGCAATACAGGGACTTTTTCATATAGTTAGGTATCTTCCTCATAGTCGCTTTGCAATAATGAAAGGAATGGCTAATTTCCTTTTTCGTTTGCCAGACAAGTTTCCTTTACTCATACACAATTCATTGGCATGCATTTTACAACTTATGTATTCCTGAAGAGCATGTCTAGCTGAAGAGAGCTTATCCTATGATGGCAAGAGAGTTAAGCGTGCTAACAAAAACAGTGAGACAATCTATACATCTTCCCCTACACGACAATTTGGAGAAACAAATGAATTCAAGGCTTCAAGAATGGATGCTATTGGCCTTATATTTCTTTGTTCTGTTGATGTCCTAATTAGACACACAACACTTGAACTATTATGTTGTCTACGCGCATTGTAAAATGACATAAAAGGATATTCTTTGATTGAGCACAATGATAAGAAATTAAGGAATAAATCAGAACCAACTTTTGTGATAGAAGTGTTTGAGGCTAAGTTGCATTGAAACGGATATGGATACGGGGTTTGAAACGGATATGGCAAATTTTCAAAAAATCTAGATACGATATTGCAAGGAAACAGCATAATGAAATAAAAATTTCATATTATCATTCATCATTCATCTTTTAGTCTTTAGAATCTAGATTCTATATTTAAAAATACATAATCACCGTCATGAATTCAACATAAACAAATCATCATCATCAATTCAGTATAAACATTGTCATCGTCATCATCAATGATTATTATAACATTCAAGTTGGCACCTTTTATTAAAATGTCAATACCCACACACAGTTTAAAGGAATATGAGATTGTTTTCAGAGTCACATCATACTTGATGAAATTATATATATTTTCTAATGAATTTGACATCACTAACACAGAGACAACACAGTGAATTTGACTTTATAAATAGTATGTTGCATGGTATCTTTGTCTAGACTCTAAAGGACTCATGACATAAAAATAATGATTAGTATCACCGAATATAAATTTAATCATTGTAAATAACAACGTCTACACATTATAAATTGGATTGTATTCTAGTAGCTACAACAGGATATGCTCTGAAATTCATAGAAGTAAGTTGGATTTATTTATTCACAGCCTAAAATCATATGACCAAGAATCAAGATGCCACAATTTAAGCAATTAAGTATTGTGAAGTATGATACTAGTAAAGAAATGCTGAGAAATTTAACCTAATGCAAAGAAACTGCTTCCACCAGGCAACTTTGTGGGTAACAACTTTCCTTCTTGATTTCATAGATACCTTATGAGTTTCCATTCCAAATTCCAGGTTTTCATCCTTTAGATCTTGCATTGTTGAAAAGATGTTGCCAAATACCTCAATCATGTCCCGAATCCTTTTTCAAGATAATGTTAACTTTCAGATGAGTTGTAATCAATGGATATAAGGTCTGCAAAGAATTCAGCTACATTTACATGCTCTGGACAAACAAACCTGGAATATATTCTTGCAATAAAGTGCCTAGAACATTGGAAACTTACAAAGCTAGAAACTTGGAAACTTGGAAAGTATCCATATTTTCTGGAAACGTACCAAATTTTCTTGAAACTCCTTTGGAACATTTCCAATCTCAGGTTGGCCATTTCCAAAAAAGTGAAACGTGGCGGAAATGTTTCCATGTTGTTTCCAAGCCGTTTCGAAAACGCTGAACGGTGTTTCCAGGAGTTGGGGGCAGCGTTTCCAGTAACTTAGGTTTGAGGAGATGTGGGGTACTGGAGAAGCATGTCAATGCATTCGAGATCTTAATATGCCATTCTTTCACCATGAGGTTGTGAAGAAAGCTTTGGTTATGGCAATGGAGAAGAAAAATAACATGTTGAATTTGTTGCAAGAATGTTCAAGTGAAGGTTTGATTACCATAAATCAAATGGTGAAGGGTTTCACAAGACTTGTTGATAGCCTTGACGACCTAGCATTGGATATTCCCAATGTTCGAGACAAGTTTGCATTGTGCAAGTTATGTTCAACAGGCAAAAATAAATGGATAGCATAAGGGATTTTATACATCACCTTGGAAGCATTGAAAATGTAACTAGTGTTGGTCTTCATAATGTAAATCTATCATTAATGTATTTATTGTATTCATTATTATATTTTTATTTTAGTCAAAGCATGTTCTTCATGCTTATAGAGTCAAAAAGATGTTATTTTGAGTCAAAGAAAATGTACTTAGTCATGTCGCATTTGGACATTTGTAAGAAAAAGAAAATTGAATTTTTGTTTGATTCAAAGTCCACCAAAATGGTCAAAGTTGGCCCTCTTGGAACAAGTTGGCCTAGGCCTCCAAGAGACACCTATTCAACCTCCTAGATAGCTCTATATAAGAAGGAAGTTTGACCCTATTGGAGATCATCCATTCGACTGACAAGGATACATTTGAAACTAGCAAAGAAGAGGAGTCAAAGCAAGTCAATAGAGAGAGAAGGACGAAGTCAAAAGCAATAAGAATATTATAAGTTTGACCGAATTTTTGACCTAATGATAGCTCGCATGTGTGGACTGTAATTTCTCTGGAGAAGGCCAAATCTTCTAAGGTTGCCACAAGGCCAAAATTCGGCCTCCCACTGCAGATCTGAAATTTCAGAGTGTTGACCAGATTTGGATAGTTTGACCATGTTGATTTTGACAAGAGTTGACTAGATTTGGAGGTGACCTGGAGGAGGATTGGACTTACATTTTGGTGGCAGTTTTGGGTTTTGGTCTTGATCTTGGAAATCTCATTTTGACCTAATTCTATAAGAGAAGGATTGTTGGGTTTTCCCCTTGTGGGATTTTTCCCTAGCTTGGAGCCTAATTTTTGTGTCTCTTATTTCTTTATTTTCCTGAAAGATTGAACATTTTGTATAATTGCTTGATGAAAGAAGACATAACAAAATTACAAATAATAAAGAAGAAATCTAAACATTCACAAGTAATTATCAAGTAGAGAAATCAAGCCTAATTCCGCTACACTTGGTTTCTCAACAAGAAGGAGGTGCTTTCTCCTTTGGAATGTGAATTCATAACTTGCAGGACTCCCAACCTTTTGCAGGGTGGGTACAATGTTAGGATGCAGAGGAATGAAATAGATACTAGGTTGAAGTTTTCAAGTAACAGGAATGCCAACTTCCCAATGTGTCCTTGGGATCTATGGATTTTTATGAGGGATGGTTTAAGTTATAGTGGATTGTTTCGTGGTATGATAGAGTGTGACAGTGATGTTGGGTTCAATTGCGTTAGGATGGTACAACAAATATATGTTGGAGCATTCTACAAGAATATTTGGGATCTTGGTATTGATATCCAGGGTCTGGATTGTTTGAGGGCAAGCAATCTCAAGGAGGGAGGATTGTGATGCCCCTTTCCGAACAATCACTTCTAGAGAACAACTCATAGCCTATTTAATTTTCATAGGTTATAACCGGTAAAAAGGGGATCAATTAATTTAATTGTTTAAATGTCATTTGGATGAAAAAGCAACATATAAAAATGACAGTGAATAATTAAATTAAAAGGTGTTAAGTGACTATGGGAGTAAAAGCGAGAAAAACTTTATAAAGTCACTTTATATTATTTAATATAAAGGAGAGGCCCATGGATTTTCATGACCCATGGTATTCTAATGAAAAAAAGTTACAAAAAAAAGAATTGGAGCTCACTTTTGCTTATGCATTGGTTATTTTTCTCAAGTCAATTTTGGAGAGGTCTTGGAGCTTTTGAGTAAAGGTTGTGAAACCCTCGCGAGAATTAGTTTTGGTGGTGAAACACGCCCACCCTAGATGATCAAGGTTAGTTTCAGTGGTGAGACACATCCACCCTAGCTAGTCAAAAGGGAGGAGTCATCCAGATTCTTCAAAGGTGTTCATATTGAAGGAGAAGCTATATTTTGCCAAAGATCGAGGGAACTTGAAGGAGAGTTAATTCATCTAGTTTTCAGCAGCTCTTATTTTTGGTGGAGGCCAAATCCATAGTGGAAACTGAAATTCTTGAGGAAGCGTTCTTCTTACGTAGGCCATAACTTCTTGTGGAGGTCATATTTTCTTGAGGTGGCTGTGGCTTTTTGTATCTGATCACAAATCTTCTGGATAGGCTGCAATTTTATTGGAGCAGCTTCATTCAACCAGCCAAATCATGACATTTGTAGGAGCTATTCACAGTTTCCAGAAATCAAATTATTGCATTTTAAATGAGCTGTCCAGCGTGTAGTTTCATGATTAATATTAATAAATAATTGGCTGAGTTCTTGCTATTTATTTGGGAATTTTGTGTAGTATATTTGCTGAAGCTAGGGTTTCATATTTATTTGCATTCAAAATGTCTGATAAAATGTCTAACCCATAAAGGCTTCTTATTATTTACTTGCAAAATGTTTGAAAAAAGGTTTATATACAAAGTGCTTGTCAAAATGCCTGAAAGGGAATTTTGAATTTTTTTGCAAGCTGAGTTGACATATTTTGGCAAGGGATATTACAGAATGTATGCTTATAGGTATGGGTGAATGATTGCTTGCTAAGTTCACAGCATAGAACAATAAACTCGTGATGTCTAATGCTGAGGAATCTGCACCTTTGAAGCCTAGAATGGCCATGTTTCTTCATTATTTTGTACTCTCCACATTTATAATCCTGTATTTGAATGTGGAATGCTCCTAGAAATCATTTCCTTCCAAAAGGATAAAGCAGGAGCATAACACCATGTAGAATACATATTTGTAAGTTAGTGTTCAAAAAAATGGCCACAAGTCGCTTGCTGTGAAGTTAAGGTACATATTTTAGTGTACTGGAAGTGAGGATTACTGGGAATTTTATTTGGGAGAGCCTATTCAAAATTGTTAACTAACTGAAACAATAGATGAAGAACTGTTGCATGGTTTTTTCTTAAGAAGGTCAGAGTTTGGAATTTTTTGAATCTTTTTCTCTGCTTTGATGAATAATTCTATGAATACTCCAAAGGCTTTTTGCACGAAGCTAGATACAAAGTAGGTCTGTCAAAAAAATCATCTTTGACCAATCAGTTAGAAGCACAAGCTTCCCAAGTTCCAATGCTTGATTCTTCATTAATTACATGCATTTCAAAGAGTAATCCTAGTTTACGTTTAGCAAGTCGCCTGAAGTACTTGTACATATTTGATGTAATAAGAAGAAGCAAGATAGTATCAATGTGTATTGGAAGTCTATAAAGAAAAACCTTCAGGAAACACAAGTCAAATATCTATCCTAGCTAGCAAGACCACATTAATTTTACCGTATGCTATGACTATGTTGGGATATATATACTGGCTAGAAAATTTTACACTTATGGGTAAGTGGTTTCTTATAAAATTAATAATATATAACAATAAAACTGTGATGTTTGATGGTGAATCTCTCATACTATTAAAGTAAATTTCACAAATATTACAAAGAACCTACACATGCTGCAAAGAATCCACTGAAACTGGATAGTAGCTACAATAACAAAGCCAATACCTCATATCATGAACTAGATTTAGTATGATTAATGAGCTATTCAATTCCATTCAACAAATGAAACTGACTAACCTGTTCCCACTTCCGTTGAAGGTCCAATACTTTTTGACTGTAAGAGAGACATTCTGCATGGTATAAAGCAGACAACTCTTTTATCATTGCCTTCCTCTTGATTATGCTTGCAGCTGTCAAATCCAACATGTTTGTGTGAGCATGTAATGTTCTTCCAACCTTAAATATCCTAAAAGACTATATTTGCCACCAAATTTTCCAAGTTTCAATTCAAGCAGGTGCCAACACAAAAGCAATTAAAGAAATAAGCTTTGGATATTGACATCTAAGTTCACATTTGATGAAACATTAAAAAAAATATATATATATATATTGACTGGAAAGACCCAATGACTAAGCAAGAGCCAAGACGTCCCAAACAGATGGAGTGGAAACTCCTTGGGGCCGCCTACTCCTCGAACCTAATCAATACATGTTAAAGCATGCGTTTGGAGACTTAAACCTGGGTGGATGAAGCCACAATCCCAACCACTCAAGCTAAGAACCATTGGCGTTGAAACTTAAATATTAACAATTTAAACAAGAAAAAACATGGTCAACATGGTCCATTGTAATTGGCTGACCATCCTTAAGTGTGCTTTGACCATGGATATTTACCCTTAACCTACACAAATTTGTCAATTATTCAACCATAACACATCTATGTCAAAAATCTCTAGTTCCTAATTATTATTGTATTTATGTTCAGTGGGTTAAGCCTCCTACCCAATGTTGCAAAACTCGGACTCAAGAATAAATAGGCAAGAGTCCAAAAATTGAAAAAGTCGTAAAGGTCAGGAAAAAATTGAAAAAAACAACATAAACTCGGCAAAATTAAAAAGTACAAAAATATCAATTTTTGTCAATTTCGAAAAACCCCCAATTCTTTACAATTTAATCCCAATATTTTCAATTTTGAAAAACTGGCCAAAAACTTTGCCGATAAAATCGTTTAGTTGAAAATTTCATAACGGCAATTTTATCTGGATTTAATCCCAATTTTGATAACAGAGCTCCTACCCACAATGCATTTGATTTCTATTACAACAAAATTCTAATTAAAAAAATTGTTGAGCTTTGTAGCTCGGAAGTTACTTCTAGTCATGTGTCTTGCCTACAAGAACCTAATGTAAGGGCTAAGACACAACAGCAGCACAAAATTGAGAGAGGCTTCTCAGTGAGCGTGTACTAGGTCCAAGAGAATGCAACAAGGCTAGTGGTCAGTATTGTATTTTCTTAGCTGGGCCATTATCCCAGGAAAAGAGCTCAAGTAGGTGCAGATTAATTTATTAATGAAGAAACTGGTGATTGGGCAGAAATCTATTTATGTGTGTGTGTGATTCAGATCGAGTAATTTTGCTTCCGCTATACTTTTATGAGTTAGGAATCTGGCCGTGTATTCATTACACTTAGTAATTGCTGGAAACAGAATATTGGGTGTCAGGTTCTGAAAAATCTAACAAAAATAGGTTCTCCTTATGTAGAATTAATATGCTTTGACATAAGAATATGTTGCTTGTTATCTTATTCTAATGCTTTTTGTTTCAAAATATTGTCAGATTTGATATCCGTGATAAAAATACATGCCAAAACCATTTTTAGAACCATCTACTAAGACTTCAAACCTTAGAACTATTCTTCGAATGATCGAATCCAACAATCCCAGTTATGTGAAGGTGTATAACCTACTAATAAAGACCCTTAGATAACATATATATTGACATGTTGGGCATGTCACCTCTAATTTTTGCTTTTTAAATCCACAGATTTGTAGAATCCCATAGAGGTATCTAAGAAAAGAATAGGTTGCTTAATATCATACTCCCATACTTCTTGTTTCTAGATATTATTGGTGGGAAAAAAAATTGTAACTATAATGCAGAAAATGATAATAATTTAGATGTCTAATCCATTTTAAATGTCATTCATATTAAATGGATTTACTTATGTGGCTCTACCTTGCCTTTAAACTTGGATAATTTTAGGTTTCCAAAACCCCCCACTGCCACCTCCAGTCTAGTGAAGTGCAACTTACCACCATAACAATTATTTCTTGGTGTAGTAAATTTCATCCATTCCCTTGAAAATTTTGTGGTGTTTTAGATTGAAGTTTATTATTTTGAATGAACTTGACCAACATTTTCTTCATGTATCCCATAGCATTATCTAGGGTTATTTGCACTTGTCCCCAACTTTTTCTACTCCTCCTTTAGATCATACTAGAACATTCCATGAGAGCTTTCTAGATTATGCTACCATGAAATCATCAAAGATGTCACCTCCTTCCATAAATCTAGTTGCGCATTAACAGAAATTGCAAGTGAGGAGTTACTCATTCCTAGTCTGGCATGGTATTAGAGGTTAGGTTATATGCTCATCTACCCCACTCAATAACCCTTGCATTATGGTCTGACAACTTTGGCATTACTTTCTCAAAGTTGACCATGTTCCTCCATAGTACTTAGACGTTCGTTTCTTTAGCACTCATGGAGGCACGCTCATCTATCCCTCTATGTATGTGTTAGTGCACCAGAAACCCTAGCCACACTCAAGTCACAATCATTGGAAATTTCACACAGGCCTTGGTACCTCCATGCAGGACTAACTATCTAAGTCTAGCACATGTCCCTATGTTGTGCCCATCCATTTCCTTTGTGTGCTCCATGTGTTCATCGATTTCCTCCATGCTTGTTGTGGAATAGCTAGTCTAAAAGCCATTGCACACGTTCCCAAAGTTTGGAATCACATCCATTCTCTCCCTCGCACACAACCTAAAACCATATTCTCGCTTGGCGTTGTCTGTGGAAAACGAACCTATGAGTTGGCATCTTAATCTCATCAAGTATTAACCCCTAAAAATTTGCCCCTTGGAAATTTAAAAGGAAAAGAACAGCACATTTCATTAGGCTGGACCTTCAAAGACAGATACAAATATAGGTTGGGGATTGGTTCCCAGGATAAATAGTTGCAGGATTGATTCAGTGGTAGTCCAAACACATTTTTGTATAGTTTTGAGAGAGTTGTTATTTTTAGCAAGTTGCCTATTTTTTAGGAGAGGGAGTTCCATGGATAATACGATAGTATGGATCACATGTTCGGAGTCGTTATTAACTCAGGGTTCTAGTGAGGCCTTTTTGAGTGACATGCATGGCACTTTCTACTTTTAGCAGGTTTCATCCAAAGGCTTGCATGTCAGAAATAATGATATATTTAGAATCCCTGCAAGATTCTAAGTCCAATGAGCTAGTTATGAGCAATATGTGAGCCCTTTTGATTTTTATCAATGCTTGCATGTCAATTCTAATCGTAGATTTGGATTCCTTATTAAAAGATGAACCAAATGAGCAAACTTTCAAGAGATTTCAAATAATTTCTATTTTTAGCAGTGGTTGCATGTCAGGTCTAATCACACATCCAGGTTCCTAATTGCATTATGAATCCAATGGTCTTGTTCTTACCCACATTTGAGAACTTTTTATTTCTAGTAATCAAAGACAAGCACTAGTGATTACATATTCAAACTCCCTATAGAGCTCTGAGTTTGATGATGGTGGTTTCATCTGATTCTAAGAATTTTCTATTTTTAGTAGTCTTGTTATGGCAATGCTAATAGCAAATCCAAGTTCCCCATCATATTTCGAAACTAGTGAGTATAATATTGTGAACATGCAAACATATTACTATTTTTAGCAGTGCCTATTTTTAGGCATGTCTAATTTTAGCAACATGATGTGGCAGTTTGAGGGGTGGACACATGGCAATAGTTGAAGATGCACATGTAGCTTAGAACTTGATGAGTCATTGGTGATATGGCACTTGAGCAAATTTAATTTCCCTCCTAAATTTTTTCTCTTCTTCCCCTAAAATCTCTCCTAATTTCCCTCCAATCATTCTCCTAATTTTTCTCCTCCATTATCTCGCATTTTCCCTCCTTTCACTGTTTGAAATTCTCCCTAATTTTTTTGCACAAATTCAACCTCTTAACTCAAGTGGCAAACAGGAAAAATTAACAAACAAACAAAAAGGAAAAAAGAATTAACTCGAGATTCCATGCAAGAGAGAAACTAGATCACTAGAATTCCTTGACCAAAAAAGAAAGCAAACTAAATTCTAAAATTGGAAATGAAAGAAAGAAAAAGGGAAATCGAATTAGTTAAAGGGAATGATAGCCAGATAAGTGTTGAATTTTCTAAGTCTATTCGTTAGAAAATTAATCTGTATTCTGCTGGTTTATTTCTTCTACTTCTTTAAATTCAAACAAGTTATTTAATACATTTAAATACCGAAATAAACACAATACAGTCACGACATCTATAGATCAACAACTGAAAGAAAACAAGCACACAAGTGACATCGTTATTTTTGGACAAATGTCCCCAGATCAACCCAATGCGAGAAAACCGGTGTAGCTATTCTAAGGGTATATTATTATGCAGTATTTCCTTGAGTACAACTGGGTGCCTAACCGACTCACCCAACAGAGAAAAAATACACAGCAGCAATACCTCTTTATTCGAAAACAGGGATTCAGAAAACATGTCCCATGAAACCCTCTCTGGCGACTCTGAAGCTCAGCACTGGCCCTTCTGGCCTCTGCGTCAGCCCTCTTAGGGACTACGCAGCCTTTGGGACTCTCTGTGTCACTCCAGCAGCCTCTACGTGGATGAAGCAATTCCTCTAGCCTTTGTGTTGTCTCTACTGGGCTCTGCGTGGCCTGAACTAGCTGTTGTTCTCGCTTTCTCTGCTTCTACATTGGTCTCTCAATACTGTCTCTGCCGCTCTGTCTCATACTCACTGCCCCTGGCTGCTAATCATTAATTCAACTTTGCTTAACAACCCCGCTCTAGCAAAATGAATCACTGATCACTCTGGTGTATTCTCCAACTGACCCTCAAGCCTCTTCTTATACTTTTCCTGTTGGTCCTTCAACGGCCGAGATTAAATCTCTAATCAACAGCTATGATTAGATTTGGCTTGATCCTTATCCTTTGGAACATTCTAACCCAGTTTTATATTAATAACCATTAATATTTTATTTTTCCTAGGTCTAGACTTAGGAACTCCATTAAAAATATTAATTATTTTAATATCTCCCAAACCAGTTAAAATCTGCCCAAACGCTTTTTGGGTCTTGGGGATCTCATGTGCTTTAGCCTCTCTGCTAATTTTCATGGCTAGAGCACATCCGATGCTACACCAAATCAACACTCACTCTTAGTGAGGACTGTGCTCTAGTAATACTCCTGACTAAGTATCACACTAATCATCCGACACTGGTACCTGTGCTGATGCTAGGCCTACCCACCCAACATCCTCTACACTGTTGCATCCTGTATTGCTGCCTATGGCCCTGTCACTGCCACTACTGCATCCGTACGGCAACTCCCTCTGCATCTGTGTTGTTGTTGGTCCATCCTCCCAGCACTGCATCTACACTGCAACCCCCTCTCATCACGCTGCATCGTGCTACTGCACTGCAACTCAGTTACTGAGAAGTAAGTAACTGATCCACCCAACTTTTGACATCCCTGTCAGGCTAGAAACACTCCCAATGTTGAAACTCCCTCTGCCGCTAACAAGTGCTCCCTCTATTGACCTCTACGCTACTACAACAACTCCCTGCATCTCGCACCGTTGCACACCTCTTTGTGCCATTCTGCACTGGTGCAACATTCGTGTTTCTCGCACTATTGTAGCCTGCTAGCCTCGCGCTGCCCGGGGACTCCTGCACTGTAGCGCTCTCTATCACTTCATCCACATCCATCTCTACCGACATCCGCCAGTCCTACTACTATTCGGGGCTCCCATAGCAAGGTATAATCCAAGAGGTTGGGTACCTCAAGGATCCTGCCCCTCATTGCCTGTAGTCTTCCTGACTACAGCTTGATGTCTCCCCCCTTCTTCTCTAGTGGGACATGAGCACTCATGGCACAATCGTCATCCTCCTCGACTTCTTTCTCCGCCTTTGTCGGCGCTACTTTAGAGTCAGAAGCCTCTCCCTTACTCTTCTTCCTCAGACACTGGTTCACATAATGACCCAGTTCCCCACAATGGAAGCACTTGACCTTGGAGAGGTCCTTTTTCTTTCTTTCTCCTGCTGTTGAAATTTGGTACCGGAGGACAGGTGGTTCCTTTAGGCTTTGATCTTTGGCCTAGGGAAAAGTGTCCAAAAGATTTTAATTTTTCTCCTAAAATGACTTTATAATTTTTATAAAGTTAAAAATCTAATTTAAAAGTGACTTTAAGTGATAAAGTTACTCAGTCTAATTTTAAAGTGACTTTTATAAAGTCAATGAAAAATTAGAAAGGAAAAGTGACTTTGGAAATAAATGACTAAGTGGGTCTTTATTAAAGTGGGGTGAATTAAAAAATAGAAAGTGAGATTTAATTGTGCATTTAATCTCAGCCATTGATCTAAATCTATCTCAGCCATTGGATTTAGGGATCACCCAAAAGTCATTTAGGGTTGGGTTAAAGGAGGAAAAGGAGGAAAAGATCATTCTTTTTTTCTTTCATGAGCAGATTGGGAGAAGGAGAGTAAGAGAGCAAGGGAGATTTCTGGACAAGAAGGAGAAAGAGGCAGCAGTTTGGCACACATACCAAGCAGCTCTTCAGCAAATCAGAACAACAGAAAGAACAAGCAGAACAACAGCAAGAACAAGCAGAAAAAGCTGATTGTTTTGCTGAAAACTGAGAAAAACTGATTTTTGGGCACGCATATCGAGAAACTGAATTTCGGCACAGAAATCGAGGTCTGTCTGTACAGTCCGTACGGCCGTCCGTACAGTCCATATAGTCCATACGGTCCATACATCCGTATAGTCCGTACCGCGCGTACAGCAAGTTCCCAGGTTGTCTGTTGAGCTGAAAAACAGATAAGTTTGCTTGCTGGAAATTTATTTTGCTGAAATTTTCTCACCGTAAAAAGGCATTTTCCAGAAATAAAGAAGAGTTCTCAAACCGGTTTTCCCCAAGAGTTGTAGGGGGTTTTTCCAGGGTCACGTTGACCAAAAATATCAGTGTTTTAATGTTGTTTTTATGCTGTTTATTATTTGCTGATTTTTATTTCTGCAATTTCCAGCATTCTGTAAATTTTCCAGAATTTGTGTTTTCAGCAAATTTATTTTTTCTAGATTGTTGAATGTATGGTTATGGGAAAGGGCATTTAACTACATAGGAGAAATAAGGAGAAACTGAAAACTGGGGTGGGAAAACAGGAATTTTTACATGGTATTAGAGCTTGAGTGCTGAAGGGCAGTTCGGGACAGCAAAAGAGAAAAATTACAGCTGCTGATTTTTCACTCAGAAAATTCCAGCAAGCTGATTTTTCATAAACAACAAGTTTTATCTTTACTACAGCAGTGCTATTTTTCAGTTTTAGGACATCAGGATGTCATTGGGATTGAGGGTGGAGGATAGGTTGGATGGGCATACAAATTACAGCATTTGGAAGGAGAGAATGCAGAGTATCTTTGAGGAGGCAGAAGTCTGGGATATCATGGTGCATACCACATAGACCCCTGTTCTTGTGCCTACTGATGCTACTCAGTTGGCTGCTTATAATAGAAAGAACAACAAGGGTAAGAGGCTGATTCTAGACGAAATCAAAGACCATTGCATTCCTCATGTGAGAGGAAAGAGCAATGCCCATGAGATGTGGACAGCATTGTCCAATCTCTACCAGAGTACCAATGAGAACCGGAAAATGGTTCTGAAGGAGAAGCTGAAGAACATTAAGATGGGCAATGATAATGCAGCTGGATATCTCACTAAGATTACTAATGTGAGAGATGAGTTGGCAGCGATTGGAGAGGCCATTCCACCCACTGAGTTGGTGCGGATTGTGGTAAATGGCCTCCCCGTTCATGGATGAACTTTGCTGATGGGGTTTGTGCACGTGAGACCCTTCCCACATGGGAGAGGTTTTGGGATGATTGCATTCAGACAGAGATCAGGAAAGGTCAGCGTGGGGCAGCCAAGCCAGTTGAGCAGGATGAGGATGTAGCACTGGTGGCAGGAGGCAAGAAAGGCAAAGGGAAGAAGCAGGCTTCCACAAGCAGTGGTGGGGGCAAAGGCAAAGGTAAAGGTAAACAGGGAAACACACAGAAGGATTATTCCAAGGTGAAGTGTTGGAATTGTCAAAAGATGGGACACTATGCAGTTGTGTGTCCGGAGAAGAAGAAGAAGAAGGGAAAGGACCAGAGTTTGGCAGCATCAACAGAGATTGAGGACTTTGCAAGTCGTTTTGACC